>CM056956.1:7782194-7836972 GCA_029856935.1 Cyclocarya paliurus
ATACCTTGGGAATGACTCTGCAATATGGGCTAATTTCTTCTTCAATGGCTCTGTATTCATTCAATCTTCCACTTGGTTTTCCTTCCTGTAGGAGCTTCCCCTTATAGAAAACCATGGTTTTCTTCACTCCAATCACCCGGTTTTCCGATGAATACACATAGCCAGGAAGAGCCTGTTGCCTTCCAGTACCCAGAATCTGTAGTTCTGCTGGGTCTTCCTCCCCTAGCTTCTCTCTCCTGTCTTGGCGTGAAGAAAAACCATTGCTCTGTGTCTGCTTGACACAGCTCTCCTGCAAGCTCTGCATCACAAACAGAAAGAAATGAGCAGACTTGTAACAGAATTGCTCAAACTTAGAACAGAAAGAAATGAGCAGACTTGTAACAGAATTGCTCAAACTTAGAACAACACTTTTAACTACCCAGTTCGATTAAAAACCGCAAATGATCAATCAAAACTGAATAGCAAATGAATACAATGTTGAAAGAATTGCTGGAAGAGATATCTACTTGAAAGGTGCCAAGGTTCCATGTCGCAAATGTCGATGACCGGAATAATCCGGTGCACATCTGGTCCCTTCCCATCAAGCGTGTTGCGAAGTAGAAGGAAACCACTCTTCTTCAGTTGGGTAGAATCTAAAACCTGGATGAGGCACCTCCATTCTTCACAGCTTCTGTTTTCTTTTTGATACTGTCTCTGTAATTGGAATGAGCTTAATATATTAGACTGGAGCAGAATGGATGCGTGGGGTAGAGAGGCTTGCTAGTGGTTGAGAAAAGAGCTTTGATGTTTGGGATTGGTTGGGGAGAAAACTCCCTTACCACCGGTTATTGTAGAAAATTGTATTATTGTCCTCTATTGATCTTCCCTATTACTATAGAAAATTGCAAACAAATCATATCCTCTTTTGAATCAGTCAGCCTTCTCACTATTCCCTGTGATCCCCAATCCAGGCTTCTTTAAGTGAACTGAATATTTAATCGTACTACATGCTCGAATAGTTGATAACTAATAAAAATGATATTTGTAATATTGTAATATGTAGTTCTTGTATACTCTTTGAAAAAAATAGATAAATTTGAGATCTATTTAAAAAATTATATTTTAATGTTAGCTCTCATTTTTTAAAGAGGCGCGAGGAGGATGCACAAAAAACTATATATAACATTACTATATAACTTATAGGAGTGTTACTATGAATCTCAATTTGCCTACTTGGTATGTTCCTAGTGCAAATTATATATATATTTTTTTACTTTTTATTTCAAATATTTTTTTAAACATATTTAAATATTTTAACAAATAAAAATAAAAAAATAAAAAAATATTAATATATTAATAATTACTTCTTTAACCAATAAGATTTTTTTATAAAAATAATTAAATGTATTAGTGGTCAAAATTAAACGGCATACTAAATATTTCCAACTTATCCACATGCACATTCGTTGATTTGGTGAAATGTATCACTAAATTAACGTAAAAAAGCCGCAAACACCGCAATACCCAGAATGATGTAAGATGATTGATTTAAATAATATTTTATTTTTAAAGCACTTTAAATATGTTTAGATTTTAAAGATGTATTAAATGCTTATTTAGATTCACTTTATACAATAAAAGAATTGAGTAACCAGTCAATAAAAGCGTTAGCTAGCCGGAAATTAATGAGATGAAAAATCGTGATAATGATTAGTAAATAATAGTAAAAATTTAAAATGATTTGAGTTAAGATGTTTTATTAAGTTTTGGTAAAAAAGATAAAAAAATAGAATAAAAATATTATAAAGTTAAAATAATATTATAATTTAATTTTTTAATATTATCTTTTTTTCAAATCTAAAAAAAGTTGAGTTATTTTTTCTGTTTTGTTTGAAAGTTTGAAAAAATTGTAATGATTAAGTGATGATTATATGAAAAAAGTTAAAAAGTTAAAAATTTGAAATTGAAAATTATTGTTTGATTGATGTTTGAAAATAAAATTTTGAAATGAGATGAGAAAACCAGGTCTAGTCATGCATGTATCTATACTTTTTCTCAAGTTTTTTCACCTCTTTAAAAGAAATGCATTTTGAAAACTAAAAGATTGCTAATTTTTAATAAAAAAATAATAACATGATTAAATATATTATTTTTCATTTAATATTTTTATTTTTTAACTGATTTAATTAGACATATTATTGTTTTATTTAATTAGTTTAAGTTTTTTCACTTAATTGCAAATATTATTTATTTTTATTAAAAAAAACACAATTGGAGGATGATGTGAATTTTATGAAAAAAACATTAAAAATTATATAACATATAGATTTATTTATTTATAAGACTCCATTAACTCCGTCCAATTCGGGGACATAATCCTAAATATATTAGGAAAATGTTGGCATGTCTAATGCCTAAAGAAAGCTCTAATAAGGTAGAAAAATAGTTCATAATCCCCACAAGCATTTAAGACAACTGCTAAGACAATACGTACGAGACATTTAGGGTGTGTTTGGATGTTGAGATGAGTTGAGTTGAGTTAAATTGAGATGATAAAATATTGTTAGAATATTATTTTTAAATATTAAAGTTATTTTGAGATTTGAAAAAATTGAATTATTTATTATATTTTGTATTGAAATTTGAAAAAGTTGTAATGATGAGTTGAAATGAATTGGGATGAGTTTGACATCCAAACGAAGCCAAATCTCATTTGTTTTTGGAAATGAGATGAGATGAGATAAAAATTTTTATGATAAGATGAATTGTTTATTTTATTTTGTATTGAAATTTAAAAAAGTTGTAATGATTAGATGAGAGAAGATGAGATGAATTTGAAAAAGTTAAATTGTTTATTTTATTTTGTATTGGAATTAAAAAAAATGTAATGATGAAATTGAGATGAGATGAGATAAGATGAGATGAGATATTTCTTGAAAATAAACGAGTCCTTAAATTAAAATTTAAAACGTTTAGGAAAGGAAAAATGTGCCTAAAATGAGGCCTGGTTTGTTTTCAAAAAACTCTTATCTCATCTCAATTTCATTATTACACTTTTTTCAATTCCAATATAAAATAAAATAAATAATTCAACTTTTTCAAATTCATCTCATCTTCTCTCACCTAATCATTACAACTTTTTCAAATTCCAATACAAAATAAAATAAACAATTCATCTCATCTCAAAAGTTTTCATCTCATCTCATCTCATCTCCAAAAACAAACGAGGCCTGAATCTTTCCAGATGCATCTCATTTTAATACTTTTTTCTAAGGCATGGTGAATTGTCCAGTGAAAAGTCCACGTGCAGGAAGAAAGTCTCTGGGCTTGTATAACGAGACAACTTTTCATCAATCTCCTTTTATCAAGAGCTAATTTATTAAAAAGTCGAGAAAGTAATTGATTGCTCAGGTGATCATGCTTTCGGCTTAAATTATTATATTATTATTTTTTTCTGTTTCATTTTTATCAAGGGATTTTAAAAAAAAAAAATAATGATATACGTACACTTTTATTAGTTTTGTACGCTATTTTATAAAAATATTCATAATTTAGAAAATAATTCTAAAAATAGTTATATCTCTATCATTTTCTTTTTAATAAGTACAAAACTCAATATAGAGACATCGGAGTGACGAGGCTCCACTTAGATCTAGTTTGGGTATGAAGGTATTTTTAGAATTTATTATTATTATTTAATATATTATCATTATTTTGTCATTATTATTTTATAAAATATCTGAAAATATCGCACTACTCAAGACCGACACATTAAATGAAACTTATAATATTTATTATTACAGTCTACAAATATAAATATTCTGTGCAGTACTACAATATAAATAATAAAAATTTTAAAATTTATTTTATATATCTATTTCTCTTGCATTTAAGTGGAAGACCTTGGTCCAATATTAAGAAGTTTGAAGAAGTCTTTAAACCCCACTAAAAGTCTATACATTTATAAGAATTAGATAAACATCACACTCACTATTTTCTGAAAACAAAAAGAGTAAGAAGAAAAAAAAAAAAAACAAATATGCGGTATACGCCAATGCTACGTAGGCTTTTTCTTTCTTTCTTTCTTTTTTCCCTATTTCTCTCATCACGTGGAATTTCATAAGCACCAGTAGTTAGGCCTACGTTGGGTCCATCATCAACATCAAGACCAAGTCATGGTTTTAATTTAGGAAGATAATAAATATTAATAACTAATAGACTTTAGAAAGTATTAGTTTTATATAAAAATCATACGACATAAAGTTTATTTATTGATTTAGTTTAATGTGATTTTTCAACCTTATAATAAAAGAAAGAATTTACAAGATATTTACTCAATTTAAAATATGTCCTATGCTATTAAAAAAAGTCCAAATCATACGTCATTTTTTTTATAACACATTACATAATTATATTCTAAAATAAAAAATATTTTATTGTAAAGTGTATTGTAAAATATGATGGTGGGTTATATATAATCACTCTTGCTTCTTCGTAGCCGCGTTGAGATAAGAGATGGATAAAGTCAGGGCCAGATGGGGTTTTTGTGGGGTACTTTTGGGAAAGCACGTGGTATGACTTGCGAACGTGAGAGTACTGGGCAGTGAGGAATATTTTAGGCGACCAATTGCTGGGGGGCAACTGTGTCAGACCACGTTTGGGTTTTAATATTAGTATGAAATCGACAGAGGTCATGAGTTGGTTCTTGCTGCTGCTGCTGCTTTAATTGCAACACATCAATGAAAGGAACGAAAAACAGGTAAATATTTGTTTCCCTAAGATTTGGGATATTCAAGTTCTAAATGATATATATATATATATATATATATATATATATAGATCATTATAGTTTTGGACGTCAACCTCAGCCCCGTTACAAGGGATGGATGGAATGAGTCTAAGATAATGAGTTATATATGAAATGATGAACTATACTTGCATAGCTTGCACGTATCTTGGACGGATCTTTGCAAAATCAACGGCCGTACAATTAATTGATGAATATTGTAATTAAAAATTACAATTGAAAGATTCAAAGATAACAAATTTAAAGTTAGCTAGGTACGTTCCTGTATCTGCTACTACGTATAAAGTTCATTACACTCATAAATTAAAATAATTTTGTATTTAATATTTTTAAAATATTATTTATAATTTCAAAATAGAAAAATGTGTGAAATACTTTTAATGATAAGAGATAATATGTTCCTAATACTATGCCTATTATTTGAGTCCTTATAAACATATTAATTTTTATATTTATATATATATATATATATATATATACAACTCATTTTAAGATGTCTACGAAAATAATCAAAATTTGTAGATAAAGTTATATAATACAATATAAATAATTTAGTTTGTTAAAATTAAGTACCAAGAAGCCTTCCCATTAGTGAGCCAAATGATTCATATGGTTGACTCTTGTGATCGATCTCCCATCTTCTTTCAAGAGAACATTGCATGGAATTTGACGTGTTAATATTATCAATCAACGCGGGTTCAAATAGTGAAACATCAAGATCCTCTCTCTATGAAGAAATGTCCTCTTTTCTTGAAGGGTGAGGTTTCTGCTTGGTCTCTTGACAAAGTGTGTGTCTCTTGGACGACAGTCTATAGAGTTAAAATCCATGGCCAATGATATCACACAACGTTGGGGTTCTTTGAAGTTAACAGATGAAGAACAACAAGTTTTAACATTGACAGATGAAAAAGTTTTATCAACCAAGATTAGAGGCAGTCATTGTCTTAATTTGGCAATGATACTCAATTACAAAACTGCAAATCGAGAAGCCTTTAAGACCACCATGGCAAAGGTTTGGAACACAACAGATCACAGGAAGTGCTTAGTTTTCTAAGGCTTAGAGTGAATGTCAATGTCACTAAGCCTATCATCCGAGGTCGTATGCTCAACCATGGAGGCAAGCAATGTTGGGCCTATTTCAAGTACGAAAGGCTATCTAATTTTTGCTTCAAATGTGGTCTGTTGCAGCATGTTCACAGGAAGTGCCCCCGTTTTAACCAAGTCACACAATCACAAGAACAAAATGGGCAATGGTTAAGAGTAGCTTTTATTTCCCCACAACTGTTTTCAATGAAGAAACATGGAGGGTCATCGGAATCCTCTCCTTAGGGAACTACCTTATAGGGGCATTCAGAGGAGGGGAGTCCTAGGAATGCTGGCCATATCAAGTCTCAATCAAATGCGGAGGTAGAGGTAACAAGTCAAGATAATGTAGCTACATTTAAGGAGCCAATCACAGGTCAGACTAACCAGGAACATAATCTGGACTCTATGGATTTCTCTCCTGCACCCAACGAACAAGACTGCAATGCTATGCATATTTCTAGTGATTCCCAAAATCTCGGGCCTCTTGCTGAAAATAGTGGGGGTCTTCTTTATGGTCTAGAGGATGTAGTCCAAAAGGTAAGCAACTACTGCCCCAAAGTTGCATTTTCCTATGAAAGAGATTAACTTGGTAGTTGACAGTAGCTTCACTGATAAGGTTACATTTCCTAATATGTCAAAACTTCCTATTTTTGGTTCTCCAACCAATGACTTTCATTCAAACCCCTCTCTATCTCCCAAAGGCATCACGTGGAAAATGAAAGCCAGAGGCCAATCCACAGTATTGTCAGATATCACAAATCTCTCATATACCCCTCCTAAACTTAGAAATACCAAAAGACCCATAACTGTGTTGGAGACCCAATATCGCAATTCTGCCCAAAGAAGAGGAAGACCAAGCTCAGGCTTGACCGGAGCCAACCTCAGGTTCAAGTGGTGGAGGCTGCTCAGCAACCCCACCTCTTCCAATGAATTGCTTAAGTTGGAATTGTCGGTAGTTTGAGAACCCCCAGACAATTTATGAACTTCACCTTTTTGCGAAAACAAAGATCTCAAACTTGGTTTTTCTAATAAAGACTAAGTGTAACAGGAAAAATGTGGAAAGAACTCGTATCAAGTTGGGTTTCAATTACTGTTTCAGTGTGAACAGTTGGGGAAAAAGTGGTGGTATGGCCCTACTATGGAATTCTTAGTGGATCTAAAAGTAATTTCACATAATTATTGGCACATTTTTGTGTTAATCAATTTGTCAAATGATGGTACCCCTTGCGTGTTAACTAGCTTCTATGGACACCCTAACACTATTTATAGATGTGAAACTTGGCAGCTCCTAAAAGAGCTAACCTCTGCACTGAATGTCCTATGGTTGTATTTGGGGACTTCAATGAGATCACAAGTCTTAATGAGAAAGTTGGAGCTGCTAGCAGACCTTATAGGCAGATTGTGTCTCTCAGAGAAGCCTCAGAACACTGTGATCTCAATGACCTTGGCTATACAGGAGACAAATTCACTTGGGCCAATAATAGAGAGGGAAGTCACTTTACTAAAGAGAGGATTGATAGAGCTCTTGGCAACATTGTTTGGTTTGCTAAATTTGAGCAACATTCAATTCTACATCTATCAACATCCTCCTCAGATCACAGGCCTATTTTTATTCAGATCTAGGACAGGTTTGTGACTAAAAAGCAAGAAAGGATGTTCATATATGAAGCTACCTGGAGCAAGAGGGATGGATATGGGAACTTGATCAAACAGACTTGGGAGAACTCCATAGGGCAATTTGATACATCAGAACACACTGTTTGGCTTAAGAAACTGCAAAGAGGGCCTAAAAATGTGGAGCATGGACATGCACATAAGTCAAGGAAGATAGTCAAATAGATCTTCTATTTAACACCATAATCAATAAATCCTAATATTTTAAATTATTTAAACACTAATAACATATTTTAATTTAGTAGGAAATCGTATTGTATTTAAATGTATTAGATATTAATGAAAACTGGTTTCATAAGACTCATTATATAATTAAACCATTTAGTATTTACTACCGAAATCTAGTAAAAATTTAATATTTAATAATATAAATAATTTCTAATATTTTCTATAAAATATAGATTAATGGGTTAACATACTTATTTAATTAAACTAAGCCTAATTTAAAATATGAAGTCTAGTCCAATTTAAAAACAACTTGTTAATCTTTGTAACAAAAAGACTTAAGCCCGTAGATAAGAGCCCACGTAAAAATAGTCAGTCCAAAAATAATTCACTCATTTCTTAAACACTAAGGAGTGTATACGTAATAATCTCAAAATAAACGTTCATTATATACTATAGGAGAACTACAAGTCAAACGGTCAAGAAGGGCAATTTGGTAAGAACAACATATGAAAGTACTTTACGGAAGTAAGAATAAAAGAACCTACTAGACTTTACCAACTAGAAAGTAAAAGAAGTAAGAAAAAGTGATAGAGCTGTGCGAGAGTTTTAGAACTCACCGAAAGAGACAAAAATGCATGATCGCATGATGGTGGACCTGGGGTGACGGAAAGAAATTGGTAGCAATTTCTGTGTGAGGTGATGGGTCCTGAGAGATTTTTTGTTATTAGTAGTGGAGAGAGAGACAAAAGATCAATCAAAGAGTGGGATCTAGCTTACCCACAAAACAATGAAGTGCAGTGGCAGTGGCTAGTGGGTGAAGAGCATTGAGGGAGTCCTCTGTTTTTGGTGAATCTGAAGTGCCTACCGAGAAACAAAGGAGTAGATAGAGAGGGATCTGAACGTCTTGTGGGAGTGGTTGTTAAGGCTTTTCTATGATTGAAACTATAGACGGGGAGGGAATAATAGATGGAAACTATCGTGTCCAACTCAAAGTGCTTTAGAAAGTTGTAGGAGAAATACTCGGTGATCACACCAAAAATAGTGGGATAACGAGGGGTAACGTGAAGTGTAGAGTGGTTTATTTGATAAAAAAATTAATACAGATTTCTTTTTTATAAAAATGATTATAATAATAATCAATACATTAAACCTTAATAATAATAATAATAATAATAATAATAATAATAATAATAATAATAATAATAATAATAATAATAATAATAGAATATTTATAGTTATATGAAAAATACATAAAACCTATCTTATGGCTTAATTTTAGAATCGGATTGTTACAGATACAACATCCCAGAAACACCTTAAGGTAGAAGCCTTGATAGAAGGGTAGAATCTAGAGTGGACTCGAGTGTCTTGTCTGAGTAAGGAGTTAAAGGAGACCCAACAACATTGTCTCAACTATGTCACCTCCTTGTCAGAAGCCCAGGATGCTCGATTGGATATGGGCTTGGAGCTTGACCTTTTCAAGGCTAAGAAAAAAGACCTCGAGGTGCGGAACACGATGCTCATGCGAGACAAGGCTGCCATGGATACCACGTAGGTCATGGCTTAGAATAGGTTGAGGTCGCGTAAGAGGCGGCTGAAGGAACTAAAGTTCGAGCTCGCCTCTGTCACTGAGGATCTTGCCAGGCTCTCTAAGAGTATTTACTATCGAGCCCTCAAGTCGACTTGAGAACCCTGAACTTAGAGATATTCAAGCTTGATTAGGAGGCCCTCGAGTTCCTCGACTCCCTAGGCAAGGGACCTGATGTTCGATACCTTCCCTCATTCTGCTGCCCACCACTAGTTTTATGTTGTCGCTTCTCTCTCATTTCTCTTTGTTTCTGGACAGAATATTCGTTGTACATAAGTTTTTGGGTCCCGTTGCTTTGAGTGATGTGCATCTATTCTGATTTAGACTTTTGTTGGTGTATGCGGATATTCACACTTTTGCTTCCTACTACTTCTTCTCGCCTCATTTTTAGGCACCCACTCACTGTGTTGGCCAATGTCCCATGTTGTGTACGTCCAACGGTTATACCCCTTGATTTGAATGAAAATGATATTACCGTTGCTTGGGTGTGAAAACACTTATGCTTAGATAACCATGTGAGAGACGGGCTTGACCGCGCTGGATAGCAAGGAGAGATGAGACATTTAGGAGAAGTGTTCCCTCAATTGTTCGCTAGGTGCAAGCATGGAGCATTGACTTAAGCAATTAGGTGGGAGATGGACTAGATCCTTGGGTGGTGAAGAGAGATGGGATAATTGGGAGAGGTATTCCCTCATTTGTTCACCCGCTGTGAGTGCGGAGCATCCGCTTAAGTAACCAGGTGGAAGATAAACTTGACTGCGTTGAGTGGCTAGGAGAAATGAGACACTTATGAGAGGTATTTGGTCCTTTTTTCGTTGGGTGCAAGCGTCTTGGGTGGTAAGGAGGGATGTGACACTCAGGAGAGGTTTTCCATCCTTTGCTCACTGAGTGCGAGCGCGGAGCATCGACTTAGAGAACTAGGCAGGAGATGGGCTCGATCGTGTGGGTGGCAAGGAGAAATGTGACACTTAGAAGAGGTATTCCCTCCTTTGTACTTCGGGTGTGAGTGTGGAGAATCGGCTTAAGTAACCATGTGGAAGATGGACTCGATCATGCTAGGTAGCAAGGAGGGGTTGGAAACTTAGGAGAGGTGTTCCCTCATTTGTTTGTTGGGTGCGAGCGCAGAGTATCGACTTAAGTAATCAGGTGGGAGATGGACTGGATCACGCTAGGTGGGGAGGAGAGATGAGATACTTTGGAGAGGTGTTCCCTCCTTTAATCACCAGGTGTGAATGTGGAGCATTAGCTTAGAGAACCAAATGAGAGATGGGCTCAACTGCGTGGGTGGCGAGGAGAAATGGGACACTTAATAGAGGTGTTCCCTCTTTTGTTCGTCGAATTTGAGAGTAGAGCATCAGCTTGAGAACTAGGTGGGAGATGGGCTCGACCGCGCTGCATGGTGAGTAAAAATGAGACACTTAGTAGATGTGTTCTCTCCTTTGTTCACCAGGTGCGTGTCTGGAGCGTCTGCTTAAGCAATTAGGTGGGAGATGGACTCGACTGCACTCAGTGGCGAGGAGAGATGTGACACTTGGGAGAGATGTTCCCTCCTTTGTTCACTGGGTACAAATGCAGAGCATCGGCTTAAATAACCAGGCGGGAGATGGGCTCGACCTTGTTGGGTAACGAGTAGGGATTGGAAACTTAGGAGCTCCTTACTGAATTGGGAGAGATAGGGAGAGATAAGATTTCAAGCTTTCATCTTTCAGCTGCTTCATGATCAAGAGATAGGCGGTCGGATGCCTCCTCCTTCTTCTGGCCATGAATTGGGTAATGAACTGCTTGCCCAGCTCCACAAAACCGTCAATGGTGCCTGGCTGCAAAGCTCTGAAGCATCCATTTGCCATCCCTCTGAGCATCAGTGGAAAGGCTGGACACACAATTTCCCTGAAAATGTTGTGGAGCGTTATGTGAGCCCTGAACGATTTGAGATGTTCGAATGGGTGTTTAGATCCATCATACATCTTGAACTATAGGACTTTGAGTTTCAGTTTAATTATTTGAATTATTGGACAAGGCAACTACTTCTATAGATACAAAGAAATTGGACAAAGTTATTACGGAATTATACAGAAACCATTACAAGAAATTTGGCAAATCCAAGATATATTGTCTTGGCCATAACACAAACAACCAATATTATAGATGTAGGTTGAATGTTCTATGTACGTCCAGTTCCATCTCCATCCAAGCTAGCACTCACAAATTAACAATACCATATCTGGTGTATGCAATTAATTGTTATCATGATCATCATCTTCTTTTCATAGGTAGATTATAACCTCAATCTTCCTATCATGAAAATCAAGTGTTAAGGATGTGTTTCACATCCCGCCGTTCTTCACTAGTCACCTGAGACAAGAAAGATTGATGGCCTAGAGTGCCATAAAATACTTTTAGATGCCTAAGTCAGTTTATGCTTCAGAGTAAGAGAGAGAGTGTGTGTGCAAGAATGTAGAGTCTTCGAATGGTACCTGCACTGAGACTTTTATACTTGCCTCTTCCATTGTGCGCCTGGGGTGTTTGCCATGTTGTCACATTTAATGTGGTAGCCTTCTTCAGGGGCTTGATATGTGGGGTCCACCATTAAATTTTTTTTTTTATGTGGATTCCATATTTATCAATTTTTTTTATTCGTGGACTTACAGAGTCATTCACGACTGTATCTATCATTACTCATTTCTAAAGAAATTAGCTAGCGAGACTATGAACAAATTATGGAAGCTTTGTTGGTTGAAAGTTAGAAGCCTCGAGCTCCTAAACCCATCATTACAAAGTATTAAAGGACATCAGGCTCTAGTGGCAGTCCTTGATCTCGAAATTTTTTCTTTTTTGAAGTACCATGCATGTTTGACAAATTTCGGGATTAAGTGCTTATGTACCCACATTGAGGAAAAAAAAAGAGAAATATTATTTATTATTATTTTAGTTATCTTAATTCTCATCATCTTGTGATATGTAGCTTTAAATGTAAGATTTGGGAGAAAATTTAACAATAAAAGAATCATTAAAACACTTACCTCTGACCATCGTTGTTAAAGTATTCGAAGGAACTGATTATTTCTAAATTATGAACCCTCATAGATTTTTTTATGAAGAGTATTGGATAGAGATTTTCAGCCTATCTTTATTTACATTAATGTATGTGATTGATGGAGAATAACATGCCTTAAGATAAGCCAAGACCCTTATCCACAACTTTCTAAGTGTTCTTCCTTCTATCAAGGAATGTAACTGTTCGTTTTCTAATGAGTAGTATCTTTATTTTAAATACCCAGAGTTTAATACCAATAAAGAATCTTTTACAAATAATATATATATATATATATATATATATATTTATATAGAATATTTAAAAGGGTGTACGTAAACCACCTTAATGCTCGTTTGGATAGTGAAAGTGTTTTATCTAATCTCATCTCATTTCATCATTACAATTTTCTCAAATTCACATACAAAATATAATAAACAATTCAAAAATTTCAAATTCTAAAATAATAATAATATTATTAAAAAATAATATTCTAACAAATAAAAATAATATTCTTGACAAAAATAAGTACTATATAAATAATCAAATCAAGCATAAAATGAGCTCATTAAACCATGCTCTCTACATGTTTCAAAAACATTTTTATTGATAGCTCTTTTGTCATGGGATCTACAATCATAAATGATGTATTTATATGCTCTATTGAGGTTTCTTGTTCCTTAACTCTTTCTGGTAGCAAGAGACTTTATGTCAATATGTTTTCTTTTGCTCCCACTTTTGTTAATTTTAGAAAAGAAAACTGCTGCTAGATAATCATAGTAAATTCTTAAAGGCCTAGATATCAAATACACAACTTGTAGCCTTGTGATAAAAATCAACCATTTCACCTGTGAAGTTGCTTCCAAATATGCTATAAACTCTGCCTCTATAGTAGATTATGTAATGATTGTCTATTTGGTGCTCTTTCGAGATATGACACTTCCTGCTAACATGAAGACATACCCTGAAGTGGACTTTCTGGAGTCTTGACAACCTGCAAAATCTGAGTTTGAAATCCAACCAATTCCAGACAATCAACATGCTTATAAGTAAGCATATAATTATTGGTTCATTGTAAATATCTCATAGCCTTTTTAGCAGCCTTCCAATATTCTATTCCAAGATTGCTTTAGTATCTTCCCAACATTCCCACATCATATGCAATATCAGGTCTTATACAAACCTATGCATACATTAAACTAGCAATAGCAAATGCATATAAAATGTTTTCTACTTTTTTCTTTTCCAACATCTTTTCAATGTAGGCTTTTTGATAAAGTCCTAAAGTTATTTTAAACTTATTTCAATGAATCTCTATGCCTAAAAAATAAGACGATTCACCTAAATCCTTCATTCAGAGCTTTGGAATAGAAATTTTTTGGTGTCCTGTAATAGACTCAAATAATTAGTTGCAAGTAAAATATCATCAATATACAGGACTAAGAAAATAAACTTACTCCCACTAAATTTCTGGTATATGAAAGTATAAACGATGTTCTCTGTAAAACCAAATTAAATAATAACATTGTGAAACTTCAAATATGTTTGATGGGATGCTTGTTCTAGTCCATAAATTAATTTCTTAAGCTTGCAAACTAAATGAGCACTTTTATCAGAATGAAACCCTTTAGGTTGTTTCATGTATACCTTTTCTTCAGGAGCCCTATTCAAAAATGTTGTTTTTACATCCATTTGATGTAACTTTAAATCAAAGTGAGCTACTAATGCCATGATCACTGTAAAGAATCCTTTTTAGAAACTGGAGAGAAAGTATCGTGGCAGTCAATACCTTCTCTTTGTGTAAATTCATTAGCTACAAGTCTGGTTTTATATCTATCGATATTATCATTCGAGTCTACCTTGGTTTTAAAACCTATTTACAGCCAATAGCTTTAACTCCTTCACATAACTCGACAATTTTCCAAACTTAAATTTTAGCCATGGATTCCATTTCTTCTATCATAACATCATGCCAAAATTTTGAATTTTCTCCAATCATGGCATGTGAAAATAAGATGGGATCATCTTAAGCCTTCAAGAGAGATACAAATAGTTAAGGAATCCTAGGTGCCACATCAAAGTGAGACTCTTGTAGGTACACATAGTAATCATCAGAAATAACAAACTTCCTTGTTGTAGAGGATCTTCTTAATTCTATAATTTCATCCATATTATGTGGATGTTGGACTGTAGAGTCAAAGTTGGTATGTTCCTCATGAGGTGGTGGTAGTTCTTGAATTGATTAAGCTTCAAAGGTATCAGATTCAATCATTTCATTTTCATTCACAGATGTAATATCCTAATTCCATGTTTCCTTCCACCCTATCTTTCAAGGAACATTACTTCCACTTATTTCAAAACCCTCAATAAATTTGACATTTCTAACTTCCACAATTCTACATGTATGCAAGGGACAATAAATTTTATACCCTTAGAATTTTCTGTATATCCAATAAAATAACCACTGACTGTCCTTGGATTCAATTTCTTTAGTTGTGGATTATAGACCCCAACTTCAACTTGACAATGCCATATGTGCATATTTCTTAAACTAGGTTTCCATCATTTACATAATCCAAATGGTGTTTTGGAAACAATCTTAGATGGAACCCTATTTAATATATACATTGCAAATTTTAAGGTGTCACTCCAAAATAGAGAGGAAGGTTACAATTACTAAGCATACTTCTTACTATATCTATAAGGGTACAATTTTGCCTTTCAACAGCACCATTTTGGTGAGGTGAACCTGGCATTATATATTGAGCAATAATGCATTTTACTTGAGAAAATTTGCAAATGGATCCGGTCGTTGTCTTGACTCTATGTATCTACCATAATATTCTCCACCCCTGTTAGATCTTATGATCTATATTTTCTTTTCTAATGTCTCTATACTTCCTTGTTATATATATATTTTGAAAGTCTCTAGTGCTTCAGGTTTAAAAAAAATGAGGTTAAGATACATAAACGTGAATAGTCATCAATAAATGAAATAAAATATCTCTGACCATTCAATCAATGGGTACTAAACGGTCCACAGATAACAATGTATATGATCTCAAGAATTTCCTCACTCCTCTTGGGACCTTTACTAGGTTTTTTGGTTTGCTTATTCTTTATGCAATCCACACAAGTACCAAAATTTGAAAAGACTAAAGTTTTTAAGACTCCATCATTAACTAATATTTTAATTCTCTCTATGGAGATATGTCCCAATCTCCTATGCCATAATATAGAGAATGACTCATCAATAATATTATGTTTAGTGCCAATATTATCATGCAGAGTTAATAGACTATTTTCAAAAATAAAATCTAAATTCAATTTATATGAACCATTAATCAATGTCTCAGAGACTACAAATATGGAGTTTTTGAATACATAAACATTTGAATTCACAAAATTAAATTCAAATCCCAAAGGTACTAATCTAGATATAGAGATCAAGTTTCTAGAAAATGAAGGTACATAAAATGTGTTTTCAAGATCCAAAATATAACCATTACTTAAAATAAGTCTAAAAGTTCCTATAGAGCCTCAACGTGTGAACGCAACCCATTTCCTGAGTAAATGCCTTTTTCACTTCCCATCGGTTTCCTTAGGCTAAGAAACTCCTGCATGATATTGAAAACATGAACTGAGGTACTCGAATCAATCCACCATGTATTATGATGAGAGTCTACAAAATTAGACTCATTGCATACAAGAGAATTGAGATTACCTTTCTTCTTAAGCCATGATTTATAATGTATGCAATTTTTCTTTTTGTGCACTTTTTTCTTGCAGAAGAAGCATGTATCGTTGTCTCTATAGTGTTTGCATAGAGATTTTTCCATCATTCTTCCACTTATTAATACCAACACTTTTGCCTTTCTTCCATTGTTCCTTCCTTTGAATAACAAAATGAGTACTCTCAATATTTTCATGTTTCAATCTCTCTTTTTCTTATACACACATGGTTAAAAGTTCAATACTGGACCATTTTTCCTTATGTGTGTTGTAAGAAATCTTAAATGGTCTATATTCTGTAGGAAGAGAGTTGACTATGAAATGGACAATGAGTGACTCTGAGATCTCAATCTCTAAAGACTTTAGGTGGGCTACAATATCCCTCATTTCCATTATGTGCTTATGCACACTTCTGGATTTGTCATACTTCAAAACTGAAAATTTGTTCGTTAGAGTGCTAGCCAATGCCTTATAAGAACTAACAGATTACTCTTCAATAGCCTTTATGTAGTCCTTGACTTTATCATACTAAGGAATTGAACCTCTAATGCTCTTACTCACACGTGACTTTATGAGCATTAGACTTAATTGGTTAGACCGCTCCCACCTTTCATAGGTATTTTTTATCTACCAATGAACTTGATTCAATAGGGTATAGGTAGTTCATCCACACGAAGTGCCAAGTCTAAGTCCATGTACCCTAATATTAAAAGAACCTTTTCTTTTCAGTTTGAAAAATTATCCCCATTCAGAATTGGGACATTGGAAGATTCACTATTTAGAAAAGAAATCATAGTAGCTGCAATAACATAACCAAGAACATACATCATTGGAAGATTCACTATTTAGAAAAAAAGTCATAATAACTATAATAACATAACCAAGAACATATATCAATGCTTTGAATCAAACGATAACTACAGTTTGAATCAACCAATGTCTAATTTAAAAAACAAATCTAAATCTCCCTATCGGCAAAGATTATAATATGTATAAGATTCGCTTATATTTTTCTTTATAATAAGACTAGTATTTTACAAATTTTTAAGAAAAAAAGATCCCTCACCTATGGGTATAGGAAATCTCTTTTTCCTAATATCCTTTTTCACTATCTTATTCCAATTAAATCATCATTTTTTTTAATAATTACCTCCCTATAGGGCCAAGTAATTATTATAATGATTTAGTTGCAATATGAAATGCCATTATAACAACATACAATCAAATATATTAAACTATTATTGTCTCTTAAGATACACAATAATATTTATACTCTAATATGACATTTTTTAAATAAAATCATCACAACATACTCATCTATCTATGATGATATTACATAATCAAATAATTAAATATCAAGATAACTCAAAATATGTACACACTGACTAGTCTCAGTGCATGAAAATAAGTAAGAGATTTGTGTTGTGTACAAAATTTTTGAATAAAAAAAATTAGTCATAATAATTCTGCTGGCCTAATTGTCAGCCAAACAAATTATGGGCCTTTTTTTTCTTAAACACCAATGTGCAAGTTAAGTCCCCTGCCGTAGCATTTTTTTTTAATAATAGTTTATAATAAAAGACACCATTTCTTTTCAACTAAAGGCCAATATCCTCTAGATCTATTGACAACATCTTAATTTTTCACTAAGAGAATTAAGGATCAAATATCCCTTCCCAGGCCATTTATCAAAAAAAGAAAAAAAAAAAAGGCCAATATCAAGTGGTTAATCCATTTCAAAAGTTGGGATTCCTGACCCATCGGAAGCAATGAGAAAAAAAACATATTATTATTATTATTATTATTATTATAATTCATCCCTAACCTCCCTCCAAAAAGGAAAAAGTTTGTTTTTTCTTCGCCATTTTTTCCCTCTCTAGCAAACGATTTCAGATTATCCCAAATAACAAAAACTCTCAATTTATGAGTTTAAAAAATATATGGGTACTCCAAACATCTACAACACTAATTTACTGCTAATTGTCCAATACTTTTCTCATTAATTACAGATACTTAAATACAATGCAAATAACAACATAACCAAACTTACAGAACTCCACTCACAACTATATAATTAACTGACAACCAACATATTTAGCTGGACTTAACAAATAGACCGATTCAAAAGCCGAGATATTAGGCTATGAATCAGAATACTTAACCAACTAAAGACTCAATCAGGCCTCACTCTGTTATTGGACTCGATTTGACTCAACGAACTTATAATCCTCCATATCAACATGGGCTTTAACTGACAAGCTGATCAGATGGCCCAGAAGCCCATTGCACATAACAGAAGATAAACTCTAACATGTATTTCGATCTGTATTTTTCTGCTATGCCCAAACATGTATTTTTTTTTTTTGAGAAATTCTATGGATCAGTTATTATTCATTTTCATATCTCACACTTAAATTTTTTTTTTTTCATATCATGTAGGAGTATTTTTTATAGGGTGTGGAGTATGGAGTAATGAATAGTTGATTAGAAAATTTTTTCGTTCTTTTTAATTATAGAGATGAACTCTAACAATATCTCATAGATCGAAATAAACACAGCTGTCTAAACATGTATTTCAACAAACAACCCACATAACAATCGATATCCATACTAAATAGTGTGGTACAAGAGTTCTGCTCTTATATCACTATTGTAAGATTTGAGAGAAAATCTAATAATAAAATAATTGTTAGAACACTTATCTTTGGTCATTATTGATCAAGTATTCGAAGGAACTAATTATTTCTGAATTGTGAACCCTAACAGATTTCTATATGGATAGTATTGGATAGAGGTTTTTCAACCTATTTTTATTTATGTTAATGTATGTGAGTGATAGAGAATTACAAGTCTTTAAAAATATAGATAGGCCAAGACCCTTATCCACAACTTTTTTAAGGGTTGCTTCCTCCCATCAAGGAATGTAATTGTTCCCTTTTCAATGAGTAGTATTTTTATTTTAATTATCTAGAGTTTAATACCAATAAATAATCTTTTAAAAATAATGAATATATATAATATGGGGTTTACTATGTATCAACCACTATTCATTCTTACACTCTACACCTATAGTTTTTTCATGGGGTGTGAGGGTATTTGTCATAAGGTATGGGGCCGTATTCTTTTATATGATGTAGGGTGTGGAGTGATGAATAGTGGTTGATGAGAAGAATTTTTCATATAGTATATTTGAAAAGGTGTATGTAAGACACCTTAAGTCTCTCACAAGGAGACGTGTTCTTTCATTAAATAATTAAAAAAATATTATTTTCAATTGAGTAATACTACATACAGCCGTGAAGTGCGTAAGTACCGTACAATTGTTTTGAAAAAAGTGAGGTCTACTATTAAAAAATAATTTTTTTTATGTGGATTCCGTATTTACTCACTTTTTTCAAAGAGATTGCACAGTGCTTACTTACTCCACAACTGCAAATATTATTCCTCCTTTTAAAAATAAAATAAAATAAAATCAGGCTTAACCGATAAAGAAGGCTAACAATATCTGTTAAAAGTTTTAAACCTATAAGTGAACCGACTCATCTATACTTCGATCCAATGTGCGGTACATTATTTAGAGATGTACCGCATACAAAAATCAATATAACTTTTACAAAATAATTTTTTAACTCTATAAAAAAGAATATATAACTACACTAATAGTCAATTCCTTAATCAATAATTAGTATAAAAAAAAATTATGAGCGGTCAAAATGAGGGGGGCAAAGTAAGGCGGCATATTAGCATTATTCTTAATAGTTTAGAGCCTTTAGACCTTGTAGAAACTTCGGACATTTTTTTTTTGAACTGTTGGAAAAACATTTTTGACACAATTAGAATCAAATTGCATGGGTCTTAATTAGTGTCACAGATACTAACCATATTTCATTGTTTTTGCATGTATGTGGATGAGACATTGTTTGTTCGATCAATGAGAATATTCAATACGTACATGATAAGGTCTTTGAGGAATTAGGCCGATTGAGAGATGAGATGAGATTTTTTTGTGAATAATAGTGAGATTTGTGAGTCAAAATTTGTGAATAGTATTGAGATGATTTGAAATCTCCCAATCCAAATGGCTCTAAAAAAGTCTAATTATTAAAAGTGGGATTCTGATGATTCAAGCCATCCAAATAAAACAACAGTTAGGTAGCGAACTAGGAGCCAATATTGCCTATCATCCTTAGATTTTATCCTTTCTAAAAGAACTAAAAAAGAAAAGAAAAAAAGGTAAAAATATCAAAGAAATGATGAAAAATGCCACATGCTGGAGGACCTATATTGGTAACAAGCCCATTCTAAATAAGAAAGCCCAAAGATGAAGGGAACCCAATGTAAAAGGCTCTTAGTTGAATAAAAGAAGCTATAAGGCCTAGGGCCCAACAGAGTCGTACATCCACCTACCACCTCTTACGTAAAAGTAGGGATCTCATGAAGATACGTGATCGGTTCAGTTATGAGACGTACCAAAAAACTCTACGTCAGAGCCTATATATACCAGGTAACCCTCAATAACAAAGGTATCTTTTTCGTGAGCTTTCTGTTTCCTAAATCCTCTTGAGCCTCTTAATGACTTAAGTATCGGAGTTTTCCTCGGCGGGTTAACAGTTGCAGTCAGGAAGTGGGACACGTCCTTTACATTGGCGCCGTCTGTGAGATTAATTTTCTTGCGTGGTTCACACATGCCAACTGTAACCCGATCTGTAGCAAGCCGAGCAATGGAATCATCTGTGGAAACACGGCTGGCAGCGACTGAGGAAAAATTGAAACAAGCACTTGAAGCAATGGAGGCCTTAAAGAAGGAAAATGATGACCTGCGGCGGAGGAATGCCGAATCTAGCAATACCGCCGTACCCACCCATAGCGGGCAGGGTGAAGGGGAAGAGCTATCTAATATGGAGTCGAATCTGGGGCGAACGAAAAAAGAAAAGATGCATGACGAGCTAAAAGAACTGGAAGAAAAATATGACGAAATGGCAAAAAAGATAAGGGATCTTCTTCAGTGGAATGCTTGCTCAACCAAACGGACCTACCGTATAGCTAGCGAATTATGGTTGTGCCCTTCTCGCCAAAATTCAAAGTATTCCAGGTAGACATGTATGATGGATCCAAAGATCCAGTGGACCATCTGGAGAACTTCAAAGCCCATATCACGCTCCACAGATTTCTAGGGAAAATAGCATGTCGGGCTTTTCTTTTGACCTTGAAAGGAACGGTGAGAGGGTGGTTCAGGACCCTCAGGCCACGATCGATAGATAGTTTCAAAGAACTGGCTTAACAATTTTTAACACAATATATGCCTAGCAGAAGGTGCCGACGCCCAACCACTTACCTCATAACAGTTAAGCAGGGAGAAGATGAAGACCTGAAGACCTATCTTACCGGTTTCAACAAAGAACATTTAACAACGGACGATCAAGATGAAAAGATCACCCTTGTTGCCCTCCTAGGCCGAATATGGCCCCTGAGTCCCTTTATGGCAAAGCTAGCCAGGAAGACCCCGTCCACTCTCAGGAAATTCATGGACAAAGCGGATGACTTTGTCAATGCCGATGATACACTATAAGCCTTGGCGAACCCATGGAAGGCGGGTGGCAAGCCATAACGAAGAGGTGGGCAGATTGAAAGGAAAGCCGGTAACAGTCGTCAAGAGAAAAGGCAGAAGAAGAGGCCGGATTACAATCCTAGGCTTATACATAATAATTTAAATATTCGAGAAGATGAAAAGGAAAGAGAGGAATGGCATCTACCCAAAATGGGCGGCGGTCGTTACTACAAGTACCATCAAACTGCATCTCACTGGACGGAAGACTGCCCGACCATGAAGAAAAGAGTGGCAGAACTAGCAGGAACGGGGGAGTTAGAACGAATGATTGCAGAACGTTCAAAGCCAAGAAGATGCCAGGAAACTAGGCAAGAAACAAGAAGGAGTAGAAGTCCTGAGCAACGGCGTCGAGTGCATAGCCGCCAGGAAGATGGAAACAGAGCGCCCATAAGAGGCGAGAGGGTATGCCGCCCATTGGAGAAATTCGAACCATAGCAAGAGGGTTTGCAGGAAGCAACGTGTCCACATCTAGCAGGAAGGCGTACGCGCGGAAGGCCAGATATGTGGAGATTTATATGGCAGACAGGGGTCCTAAACAACAAAAGCTGGGCATTGACAGAAAGATGATCTCTTTCAAAGAGACGGATTGTGAAGGGGTGTTATACCCACATGATGACGCTTTAGTGATCACACTTATGATAACTAACTACACAACCAAGCGGGTGCTAATCGATAACAGAAGCTCAGCGGATATACTATTCTGGGAAGCATTCGTAAAAATGGGTATTGACACCAGTAGGCTGAGGCCTTCTTCAATGCCATTGAAAGGTTTCTCTGGAGATACAATCCTGCTCGTAGGAACCATCACTCTCTCGGTGACCGCCGGATCTGGGGCACGAACAGCAACCACTATGACTGACTTTTTGATAGTAAAAGCTCCCTCTTCTTACAACGTTATACTAGGAAGGCCAACGCTTAACCAGCTCAAGACAGTCATTTCCACGTATCACCTCAAGATGAAGTTTCCAACTTATAACGAGATAGGAGAGTCTTAGGGCGAACAAGCTTTAGCACAAGAATGCTGTGTACAGGAACTAAGGAAAGGTCACGACGAAGTTTGTGTTATAACGGAGCAGGGCGAGGCATTGACGCCCCTTCTCCTCCCTCACCGGCAGTAACCCTACAAGAAGGTGTGGAAATGAGGGACGAGAAGGATCAGCAGCATGCTGAAGTCAACGAGCCATTAGAGCTCGTAACATTAAACCTAGACCGCCCTGGATCCACCACAAGTATCGGGACCCATGTGCCACCGACGGACAGGGAAGCATTGAAACAATTGTTGATTGAGCATGTGGACGTCTTCGCATGGAGTCATGAGGAAATGCTGGGCATAGATAACGAGGTCATTGAACACCGCTTGGGCGTGGACTCCGCCCACAAAGCAGTACACCAGAAACGAAGGTCGTTTAGCGCGGAAAAGTATGCTGCCATTAAGGAAGAGATAAAGAATTTGCTTGCCGCCGATTTCATCAAAGAAGCCCATTATCCAGAATGGTTGTCCAACGTAGTCATGGTAAAGAAGGCGAATGGGAAGTAGAGAATGTGTGTAGATTTTATTGATCTAAATAAAGCTTGCCCGAAGGACAATTTCCCCTTACCACGCATCGACGTAATCGTGGATACAACAGCAAGACACTGTGTGTTGAGTTTCATGGATGCTTACTCAGGATACAACCAAATATGGATGCACCCAACAAACGAGGAGAAAACTTCATTTATTACTGACCGAGGGTTGTATTGCTACCAGGTCATGCAATTTGGGTTGAAGAATGCCAGAGCAACGTATCAAAGACTAGTAAATCGGATGTTTAAAGATCATATTGAGAAATCCATGGAGGTTTATGTGGACAACATTTTAATCAAACGTAAGGAGTCTGCCCAGCACCCAGCACCTTAACGACCTAAGGGAGGCATTCGGGATCCTACACCATTATAAAATGAGGCTGAACCCTGCAAAGTGTGCTTTTGGAGTGGAGTCGGGGAAGTTTTTGGGCTACATTGTATCTGAAAGAGGAATTGAGGCCTCTCCGGAGAAGATAGCTGCAATACTCAACATGAAATCGCCAAAGAACCTTAATGAAACCCAGCAGTTGGCAAGCATGGTAGCCGCCCTAGGGAGGTTCATCGCTTGGTCAACAGACAAGTGTCTCCCTTTTTTTCATGGAACAAAGAATGCGATGAGACATTCGAGAAGTTGAAACAGTACCTAGCCAGCCCGCTACTCCTAAAACAACCACAAAAAGGCGATGTGCTTCACGCTTACCTAGCGGTTTCCCCAAACGCCATATCCACAATCCTAATAAAAGAGGATGGGACAATCCAGCATCCCGTATACTACACAAGTTGAGCTCTTAAGGGAGCTGAAGTAAGATACCCAAAAATTGAGATGCTAGCCTTTGCCTTGATAATGGCAGCCAGAAAACTCTGCCCGTATTTTCAAGCCCACACAGTAAGAGTACTTACAGAGGCCCCTTTAGCAAAAATTTTGAAAAAGCCGGACAGCTCGGGAAGGTTGATTGGGCGGTTAATAGAACTAAGCGAATTTGACTTAGAATACGAACCAATAAGGGTGGTTAAAGGACAAGCTCTGGCAGACTTTGTAGCATAATTCTCGGGTTTCCCTCAGGAAGACACGACAATCCCAGTAGGAAAACCCTGGCTACTTTTCATTGATGGCTCATCCTGCAAGGCGGGCAGAGGCTTGGGGATACATTTGATAGATCCCAATGGCAAAAAGCAGTACTATATGGCAACACTGGTTTTCAAAGTAACAAATAATGAAGTAGAATATGAGGCACTCATGGCAGGACTTTCCATATCTGCCAAGATGGGGGCAACCGAGGTAGAGGCCAAATCGGATTTACAAATAGTTGTAAACCAGGTTTTAGGCCTATACGCAACAAAAGGGGAAAAATTGAGGAAGTATATGGAGCATGTTTGGGAAGCACGCGATCTCCTATCATATTTCAACATAACTCAAATCCCAAGGGCGGACAACGAGGTGGCAGATAGGTTGGCTCGGATGGTTTCAGGTATGGAAGAAGCACCTCTCCCATGGCAAGTAGAACAAAGAGTTATCGAAGTCCCAGCTATTGGGGGGGAAGTAGGCATCCTGGGTGCCAGCATCCCTGAGTGGGCAAGTGAAGTGGTTAAATACCTGGATGAAGGAAAGCTACCGGAAGCAAAGGAGGAGGCAAGAAGAGTAAGGAGGAAGGCGGCAAGGTTCCTACTCATTGATGGAGTCCTTTATAAAAGGGGCTTTTCCACCCCACTACTGCGATGTATTTCCATGCAAGAAGCTCAATACATGAAGGGATATGTGGAAACCATTCGGGTGGAAAAACTTTGGCAAGAAAGGCGGTGAGAGCAAGATATTACTGGCCCAAAGCGTTAAGGGGTGCTCAAGAATTCAAAAGAAAGTGTGTCAAATGCCAGGCGTATGCGCCCGTACAGCATGCCCCTCCAGAAGGGCTAACATACATGACCGCGCCCTGGCCTTTTGCCCAGTGGGGCGTAGACCTGGTTGGAACCATCCCGCCAGGAAGAGGCAAGGTAGAATTCATGATTGTAGCCGTGGATTACTTTACAAAGCGGGCCGAGGCAGAACCATTGACATCTATAACAAGCAAGACCGGACGAAATTCCTATGGAAAAACGTTGTTTGCAGGTTCGGGATCCCCCAAAACATAATAACAGACAACGGGCGCTAGTTCGACTCCGACCATTTCAGAGAGTGGTGCGAAGAGTTGAAAATTAAAGTAAAGTACTCCTCGCCGGGCCACCCTCAAGCAAATGGTCAAGTGGAAGCTACAAACAAAGCATTACTCTCAATCCTAAAGAAAAGGGTCACGGAGAAAAAGGGAGAATGGGCGGAGGAGCTACCCGGAGTGCTCTAGGCGTACAGAACATCGACAAAAACTTCAACAGGGGAATCCCCATTCACATTGATGTATGGTTGCGAGGCAGTAGTTCCAGTCGAAGTAGGGTTCCCGACTTATAGAATAAGTTATTTCTCAGCTGCTCAAAATGATAAGAAAATAGAAGAATACCTCGACTTGGTTGAGAAAGAAAGGGAAATGGCGGAAGCAAGGGTATTGCAAGAAAAGGCCAAAGCCAGGCAGTTTTTCAACAAAAGAGTAAGGCCCAGGACTTTCAAAGTAGGAGACCTGGTTCTGAAGAAGAGAGGGGTAACCACCCAGAGCGAAGGAAAAATGGGGGCCCGATGGGAAGGACCCTACCTGGTAGTAGCCAACAATAGGCCTGGATCATACTGACTGAAGGAAAGCCAAGGCAAAGAGCCACCCCATCCATGGAATGCAAAACACTTGAAGAAATTTTATCAGTAGATTTTGCAATATGTCCATTTACTGTATTTCTTTTCTCTGTTAAGACTCATTTTGTCCATGTTCGGATTATTACGTTTCATGCTCATAAACGCAGTAGTATTTTTGCTAACTTATTATTTCTCATAATTCGTGACGTTTCCTTTTTGCCAAGAAAGAAAATGGCGCTAAGGTCCTCAGACCACGCCACCCCTTGAATACCAAAAACAAGCTTTAGCAGCTTGTGGTGCCAAGAAAATGGCGCAGAGGTCCTCAGACCACGCCACCTCTTAAACATCAAAAATAAGCTTTAGCAGCTTATGGTGCCAAGAAAGAAAAGAAGGCAGAGGTCCTCAGACCACGCCACCCAAACGTGCAAAATTTTAACAGCCAAAAGCTAAAAAGTAAGCAACTCAACAAGCACAAACCATTATAAGCTTCAAAACAAACATAAAGTCCATTGTCAAAAGTAAAAAATAAAAAAAATAAAAAAAATAAAAGAAGAAAAAGGAAGAAGAAAAGGGGAGGTACATCAAAGTAGAAACCCAAGAAAAAACTAAAAAGGGTCGGGAGACTACGAAGCATCATCAGGTGGCAGCAGTGGGGGAACTCCTGCAAAAGCATTAGGCATCTCTTTCTGCCCAAAAGTGTCAGCCCGACGGAGATTATTTTCCTAAGGAAGAAATAACTCCTGGTCCAAATTTACAAGATCCGTGGCAGGATTAATCAAAAGGCGGGACCTGAGCCTTAAGATGCCAGCACCATAACCGTAACCAAAGGCGCGGTTCCTAGTGTCGGACCCAATTGATCTCGCAGGCGATCGATTTCAGCCCGGGCGGCAACAAGCTCGCTTCTTTTCTTAACCAAATGCTCCTCCTTGGCCATCGCAAGTAGCGTCGCCTTCCTAAGATCCTCATCCAGATCTTTGTGATCTTCCTTAATTTACGATGGAGTTCTTCAAGCTCCTGTAGATTTCCCAAAGAGTGAGGATGGAGCTGGGCGGGTGCCAACTCAAGTAAGTCCAAGATATCGCAAAGAGGATGTCAGAAGGGAAGCCTCAATCCATAGTTAAACAGGGCAGTGGTCAAAGTGGTCTTGCCTACAAATCCCTCGTCATCGCACCACCCCGACGGGTGGAAATCTATCATTACCCCTGCAGGGATGCCAAGCTTTTCCCAAAGAATGGGAAGGTGTTTCTCCCGAATAATAGAACACCACCTGTATCCTTCAAAGACCGTACCCTCTGAGACAAAGAAAGGTGGGGTAGAGGTATTACCTTGGTTAGCCATTAAAACCAGAGAGAAGAAAATGCAAGAAAATGGAGGAAATGAGATGGGCAAATAACAAGAACAAGAAAGGGAACACAGGCACCAAGATGAGGACAAGCAAAGAAGAGAATAAAGAAAGAAAAGAAAGGGTGTTTAAAAGGAAAGAAAGCGGAACATCAACAGCTGTGAACACCATGGTCTGACACTAAGTTCAAAAAGCAACCGTCACACAAAAACTCTCTCTCCTTTCGCCATGTCAGCTAGAGCCATAGGGATAACCGTAGAAAAAAAAGGGAAGGTGAAACGACGCAGAAGGAAGAATGTTAAGGGTCTGCGGGAACCCGACGACACATAAACAGGCTAGGCCTATACCAACAGCCATTAGCTGTCTTGCACACCAAGCGCACCACACAAACCCATAATTGAGGGCCCATAGCAAGGTTTACAAACACTTATAAAGACACAGGATTGGTCGACATTTAATTCCCTACGTCATGAGACGAAGAGAATTAGCGGGGTAGCTAGAGGACCTATATTGGTAACAAGCTCATTTTAAATAAGAGAGCCCAAAGATGAAGGGAGCCCAATGCAGAAGGCTCTTAGTTGAATAAAAGAAGCTAGAAGGCCTAGGGCCCAATAGAGTCGTACATCCGCCTACCACCTCTTATGTAAAGGTAGGGATCTCATGAAAATACGTGATCGGTTCAGTTATGAGATGTACCAAAAAGCTCGGCATCACATACCAAAAAACTCTGCGTCAGATAAACATCACGTCAGAGCCTATATATACTAGGTAACCCTCAATAACAAAGGTATCTTTTTCGTGAGTTTTCTGTTTCCTAAATCCTTTTGAGCCTCTTATTGACTTAAGCATCAGAGTTCTCCCCGACGGACCACGCTGACTATATTTTGATCCTTGTGCAGGTTAACGATTGCAGTTAGGAAGTAGGACACGTCTTTTACACATTTTATACTTAAAGTATATAATATTGCTAATCTTAAGGAAGATATAGCGTTCAAATTAAGATCTGGACTGCACTTGGCTGAGCTGTAGACGATCAACAAAGTTATTTCCATCTCTCACTATCCCGTGCTCATTTGTAGCTTATGATACTTTTGTAGAGAGATAGATCACATGTAAAATCATCCTCAAATTTAGAAGTTAAAAAGAATGCTTTTCCTACCTTCACAGTACGTCCATATCATGTTATCGTTCCTTTCGTTAATTATTATGTAGTTCCATATATATAATATATGTCATAGTAGTACGGTAGGTACTAGTTTTCATGTTATTTAGTGCAAAGTACTACATCTTCTTCATAAGCTGATGGAAATACACATTCCTTTTGCCTAAGGCCAGCTGCTGTTAAAAAATCATTCGAGGGTAGGGGTGGCTGCCTGTGGTTTCTAGAGAATTTGGAATCCTTCAACCACCTCTCCATCTTCTTCATGAATGATCTAGCAACGTCGTTGGTGACTGATCAAGGATGAGCTTAATTTCTTTGCAATCTGGCTCTCTCTCCTTTCACTTGCACTAATTTCAACTAGCATTTTTTTTTTATGGAAGTAAATGAAATTTACACCCGTGGTAGACCCACGTTAAGCTTAGCCAAAATTTTTTGAAACTTAATTCAAAATACCTCCTAATTCTATAAATATAAAAAATGGCTCCCTAACAAAATCTATAATGCTCGTATGCTCTTTAGGCATTGAGTGTGATTGTGCTCCATGTTAGAGATAGAGTGATTGTGATTCAGTCACTGGAGTTTTAGGAGAAAAATCAATGTTTGAAGATCGTCAGAAGTTCTAGTTGCTACTGCAGTAGAGACAAACCGTTTGTTTGGTCAAACAAGAGCATCAATTGACAAATATTTTGTAATTGAAACTTACTTGTAATTGATTTTCAAATAATAAAATTGATTTTTCTGAATTTGGTTACCCCACAAGGTTTTACTTTTAAAGAGTTCTTTGTGTTATGCAATTTATTTATTTTATGTTGTTTAATTATTAAATAACAGTATGATTGATGACTAACCAATTTGTCTAGTGAATTAGTAGATCTTTGTGTTACTCTACAAGGATACATGGGTAATTTCACTTTTGTTAATTATTATGCGGTTCCATATATATAATATATGTCATAGTACCATACGTACTAGTTTTCATGTTATTTAGTGCGAACTACAGCTGGTTGATCAGGCTTAGCAATATATAGCAGGAACCGAAAAACACATTTCAACCACTTTTCCATCTTCTTCATTATTATCAGCTGATGGAAATACACGTTCCTATCCTTTTGCCTAGTACGGCCAACTGCTGTTAAAAGATCATTCAAGGGTAAGGGTGGTTGCCTGTGGTTTCTGGAGAATTTGGAATCCTTCAACCACCTCTCCATCTTCTTCATTATAACAATGATCTACAACGTCGTTGGTGACTGATCAAGGGAGAGTTTAATTTCTTTGCAATCTGGCTCTCTCTGTTGAAATTGATAGAAACCAGGCGAAGAACAAGAATCACAATTATCAATTCATAGTTTAGGAGATATACTTGTGGAATACATCTTGGATGCAAATCTTGAAACCCCACAAATATTAGCAGCTAAATTTTCCCCTCCTTGAAACTTACAAAAGTATTAGCCTTCAATGGGGCAAACCAATAGACACATGGAGAGGAGAGGGGACCTAACCTTTTAATATAGAAAACTTATGGAGTCCTCTCATTAAAGACTCTAACCCTAATTAGGGTATAGGAAGTTTTTGGAATAAAACCTTTAAGTTTCTTGGCCTACATACATAATTTACCACATCAAATAGGATATAATCCTATACAACTAAGGTGCAAAAAACCCAAGTGATCACTCAACATATTTGGCTTAACCAAAGTATCATTATGAGCTATACATCTAACCTGTTTTTAGAAAATATGAAATATGCAATCAAATGGAAGCCCATATTTTGAAATTATTCTAACGTTCTCCCACTTGGGTGAACATTGATTGCTATAAAATGAAAACTTGTTTTGAAAATGACTCTGGGGTTAGACTACATAGGTGGCCACACATTTATAGCTCTAATGATAACACCTTAGAAAATACGATCTGGTCCAACAAGAATATCAACATTGAACATGGAAGTCGTTACACCAGTTAAATGATGTAAGACCACAAAATAGCTACAAATGCTAACATCCTTATCAACATGGATCCCCATCCTCCGACCAATGTGGTAGTATGTAGTATGAACTTAGCACCAACGTGATAAAAAACTATGCTAATTCATATAAGTTCTCATAATGCTTCAAAATGAAGTCACATGTCTCTAAAAGAGACTTATCTTATGTCTTTATCTGTTATATCTCGAGATCTTAATGATATCATAATAAAAGTCATAAGCCGAATGCATGCTCAAAACATAGTCTATGAATAGAGGAGATATATATTATTATTATTGGAAGGGGTTGTACCCAAAAACATATGAGTTAATTGCCTATGTACCTCATAAAGAGATTAAGCCAAAACGTAATTTTTTTACATAAGTAACTCTCACTAACCAAAAATATCAAAGGTTTCCACAATACCCTTATTAGCAACATGTGTCTTAAAAACTTTAGGAGCGAGTCCCTTGGTCAAAGGATTTGCAATCATGGCCTCAGTATTTATATGCTCTATTTTTGTCTGCCATTCCTTAACTCTATCTCTGACAACCAAATACTTGATATCAATGTGCTTGAACCCACTATAACTCTTATTATTCTTTGAAAAGAACACCGCTACGTTATTATCACAGTAAATAGTAATTGGCCTTGAGATGAAATCAACAACTTTAAGTCCAGAAATAAAATTCCTTAACCAAATGGCTTGGACCGTAGCTCCATAACATGCCACAAATTCAGCTTGCATAGTAGAAGATGTCGCTAGAGTTTACTTAACACTTCTCCTAGAAATAGCACCCCTAGCCAGCACGAAAACATAACCTGAGGTTGATTTCAAATTATCTTGATATCTACCAAAATCAGAATCTGAGTAGCCTACCACCTCAAGGTTATTTGAATGCTGGAAAGTAATCGTGTAACCTTCAGTCTTCTTCAAGGGTCAATCTAGGGTTTAACTTACAATGCGGGATGAAAAACTTCTAGATGATCACATGTGCTGCCTAAGGCATCCCGTGAGCATGCACGCACACGTCATGTGGTGGCGTTTGGAGGGCAGAGTACCGTGGCGGCAGTGAAATGTACGGAGACGCTTTAGTCGAAAGTGAATGTGAAGCTTGCTGTAACAACAGTGGTGGCTTGTGGCTGGCAACTGGTGGCTGTGGGTGGCAAATCTGATGAACTCAGAGGATGGGAAAGGATTGGCGCAAGGACATAAGTGGAGACACAGTAGAGGCCAAGATGAAATGTCATGGGAGTTGTATTTTAGGACAACGAGGGGCGGTGCTTGACACAAGGGTGCTTGGTTATGGCGTCATGAGGTGGTAGAGAGAGAGAGAAAGAACTACTGAATGATGTGAGGGTGACGGATTTGGGAAAAGGAATCGACAACAAAGTGGCGTGGGCAAGGAAGACGCCATGTGATGGTAGATTTGAGTGGCTCGGTGTGGTGTTCCTCTGAGGTGACCGACAACAGCTATGGGAATGGTAGCAACACAGAGTGAAGATAGTCTTTTGAGAGGGAGAGAGGGCTTACCGATGACAAGAGGTGGCGAGACTAGCGAGACTAGGATAGTGGCAGAGATAGTAAGGATGGATGACGCAAACGTGGAGTTTAGGCTGGCTGCCGAGACTCACAAAGGAAGAAAAAGGGAGATGGGGCAGACGAGCTATCTGGGAGGAAGGGCTATGGTGGTCAGACTGTGGCAGAGGGGACGGAACGATGCTTATAGTGGAGCCGGCATGGTGGAGGCCTTGGGTGGCGGCATAGTCACTGCTTACTAGCCTGCTTGCTAGCAGGAGGAGAAATGAAAAGGAAAAATAGATGGTTAGGGAGAGAAGAGTGTGCGGCCCTGTGGAAAGAATGTGATGAAGACTAGGGTTAAAACCCTATTCCCAAAATATAGTCGTTTTGTAAGAGGGGAGGGGTTGGGTTCACAGACACATGGGCTGGGCTCACCTCTCACACATCCACACACCATAAAATCCAACCTACAGGGCTTTTCACATGGGCTGGGCTGGCTTAACACACACACACTTGAGCAAAACTTGGGCTCTAGGCTGGGTTTCACATGATAAACTCAAATTTACACCCTTCAAAGAGAGACAGACACATGATCATCATTTTCTTATGTTTACAATAGATCCAAACACAACTAATAAAACTTTTATTTTCTCATTGTTAGAGTCTGTCAGTCACAAAATTCCTTCCCCCCTCGATCTCTCTCTCTCTGCCTTCCAAGTCCGTCGTGTTTGCATTCGACCAACTATTCTCATCACTGTAGAAGAGAGATGGTAAAGGAACTGAATCAAGCAATAAGGGCTCACGTGTCAAGTCCAAGAATCGCCTGATCGAATGAACCATTTAGAAGCAAAAAAAGTGGGATGGTAACATCTCAAAACTGGTTTATATCATGGCTTTTAAACTTTCTTTTCTTCTTCGTCTTGGTTTCATTTCAAAGCAAATATCTCTTGATATTGTTGGCTTCTTTTGGAGGTAGTTAGTTAATTTGTACTACTTTTTCTTTCATCAATTTTTACACCATGTAAATACAAGGGGTCTTCTTTAATCTTTGTTTTTTTTGGGTTGTCTTTGTAAATATGATGGATTGGTCACTGGGCTTGAGAGAGAGAGAGAGAGTGTGTGTGTGTGTGTGTGCGTGCGCGCCCGCGTGCGTGTGGGGGAGATCCAACTTGAGGATTACGACTGGGAAGAGAGATCCTTGAGAGGACAGGCCAAGCTTGGGATTCTGTTGCATTTGAATCCAACTTGAGGGTTATGGACAATAGATATGGTGCGGTCTTCTGTCACCAAGATTTCTAACAAAAAAACTACATCCAGGTTATAATTTTTAATATTAGCACTTAAGGATCGAATTGCCTTGGGTTGGACTAAGTCCTTGTAATTCCAAGCAATTATCTTCATTCTGATGGGGGAGGCATCATTAAGCTGGCCTCCTGAACATGTTTGGATTTTCGAGGAGTGTGTGGCTTTGGCCTTGTATATGGGGTCATTCAGGCCTTTCCTTTTTTGTTCTTGTTTCCAAAATGATCTGACTGCATTTTCAGTAATGTATGTGCCAAAGAAGCATCTTCCATGATTTGATCATCTATCTGTTTTTCTACCTTCATTGTTACCCGATGATATTTCTTCAATGGTTTGGTCTTTTCATCTAAGAATGGTTCATGAATTCTCTTTTTTAATTTACTTCCTTCCGCTGATATTATTGGCTGATCGCAATATGGGAACTCTGTTAAGATCATTGTTGGTTTCGGGTTGAGCGGTGGGTCTTGACTTTGATGGGCAAAAATAGTTTCGGTTTGCAAGGATGGAGGGGTAGTGACTGGCTGTTGACTGATCTGGGGAGGAGTTAAGGGTTTTGCCATGTTGGGCATAGAGGTGAAGGCAGATGATTCAAGATGATTTATGATGCATGGTGGGAAATTTTGCATGGGAGACTCAGGATGTTGCTTAGGGATGGAATCGGTTTGAGCATTTTTTTTTCTTCTTGGTGAGCTTGTTTCTCATAACTGGGAAGAGGAAAGTTGAATGCTGGTGGTTTAAATTTCACAAAGAAGGTGACGGGTTCTTGTGGTTTTGGGCTATGGGAGCCTGTGGCTATTTCCTGAAGTTTGGTAGCCGATGGATTTGAAGGGCAGGTCAGATATGCTTGGGAAGGCGTTGTTTATGGCCTGAGTGTAAAAGACCTGATGATGGTAGCTAAAGGGCTTGGAGAAGGCTGAATGGATGGGGGTTCCTTTTGTAAAGGATGGGCCCAATGTGTATCAATAGGCCTTGTTGTGTTAAAAGAACTAAGGATAGAAATGGGCTTACCTTCTTGGGCCGATAGAGAAACTGATGACATTGAGGCCCATGCTTGATATCAATGAAGGGATATCAATGCTTTCATTGCAGTGTATATATGTCTCCATTGCGCCTTCCATGGGGTATATTGTCTCAGTGCCGCATGCTGTCTTGATGTGAAACTTGATCTTGGAGTTAATGTAATCGCTTTCTCAGGGATCATGCTTTCAAAATCAAGTGTCAAATTGAGGGATTTACTCTCTTTTGTTTGCTGAGGATGATCTGCAGAGTGGTTAGGCTGCACAGTGTAATTCTTAAATTTGGTTGGTGGAGCAATTAAGGAAGGTGATACACTGTAGCTGAGCTGTGGAATTGGTCCATGTTGCAGATTGTTTTGGCTGGAAGATGTGGTTTTGCTCTGGATCATTGCCACTGGTGGGGAAAATTGATGCAATTCCTGGGTCGAGCATTCAAATTCTTCATTGTTGCCTCTGAAAACTTCTCCAGGGTTAGAAAAGTGTAGCTTGTAATTCTTGTTCAATGATTCATCATAGATTAAAATTTCTTTCCCTTTCGAAAGTGTTCATCATTTTGAGTATCCTTGTTGGATTCTGTCATGGGGTTTCTGACTTGTTCATGCCTGCCAATTGTTTGCCTAAAGTCGTGAGTGGGTGCTGGGTTAATATACTCTGATCTCAGGCAAGGTCCATAAGCCAACTTAGTGGGGGAATGTTCATGATAATTGCAGAAAATATGTGAATGACCCAGACGTCCACAAGCATAACAAAAATCAGATAGTTGTTCATATTTCAGAGCAATCCATGTTTCTTTATTTCCCCTTCTCGACATCATAAAACCTTGTTGTAGGGGTTGGGTAATATCTAGTTATACCCTTAGTCTGATGAATTTACGCCAAGCTACTCCAAAGATTGTGCCCTCTTCTATAACTAAATTTCCCTACATTTGTTGCATTTTTAACAATCATATAGTCTAAAGGGAAACCATGAATCTATATGGTAAAAGTAGAATGTTGAAAATTTATTTCCTCAAGTGTAGAACCTGGAGACCATTGTTTCAGAATAAGAAGATGACCTCGAAAATTCCAAGGTGCTTGATGGAGTATTCTAAGTTTGTCTTGAGAGGATTGGAATGTAAATAAGAACTTATTGGCTTCCAAGTCTTTGATTCTGAATTGCTGAGTGAAATTCCATGTCGCACGAATGCTAGAGTGAATTGCCTGTTTGCTTAGTATCCTGTTTGCTACCAATTTGCCAACCAATATTAATTCTAAAGTTTTCTTTGCTATCGCAGGTGCAGGTTCGAGGTCTAGATCTTGCCACGATAAAACTTCTGTTTGAGAGGTCAGAGTTTCCACATCCATCTTGCAGTGTTAATAGACTAATAACTATTCTGGAGTGTTACCTTTTGGTAGACGTTACTGTTAATGAGATGGTGAGGGAGAAGAAACTATTGAAGTGTGGAGAGACGGAAAGGATCGAATACTGTGGGGGAGAGAATCTGAATATTTTCCAATGGGGTTTTTTACAAATTTTTACTTACTTATTCTGTTATTATCTTCTGGCTATGTCCACTTCGAAACCTTGAGGTTTTTCTTTTCTCGCTCGTTTATTGAGAAAGGAATTCTAGCCTTCTTGGTGCAAATGTGGACATTGTTGACCTTAGACTCAGTTACCATCATAAGTTTCACGATCATGTTGGTTTGATATCTTCTAGATTTGTTTGCACTAAAACCAAATGCTCAAGATCACTGATTTTAAGTTTATGTTCATCCATCGGAATTCTTTGAATCCCATATTTGTCAACGGCGTCGAGGTGCTTGCACACATGAACATCAATCTTGACCTGTTCCTTACACCTAGCTGCAACATTAACTTTCTCAAAGCCTATTAATTGCTTGTTGGTAGCCCATATCCTAGGAGGTGGGAACGAGAATAGAAGAAGTGAAAGACTCCCGTCCAAAGTTCCTGTATTTTTTACATCGATGTAAAAGGGTATTACGAGTTCATCGCAATTAGCATGCTCGATCTTGACATCATTGCTCATGATGGAGAAATTGTTCAAGGCATGAAGGCTAGCATGGGGGACAGTGACTGTGACATCCTTTGGAGGTTTGGCTAGTTCAAGGTTGAATCTGGTGTAGCTCAAGCCATAGCCAAAAGGGAACACCACAGGGCCCTTGTAGAATCTATAGGTACGACCAGGGTAGCCTGTGAATGGGTTTGCTAGCATGTCCATGATTTTCATTAACACCGTTTCTACGTAGCTTTGTGGGTACCATGTCATGGGCAATTTTCCTCCTAGAGAAAAGAACAAGTACATAATTGGAAGCATTAGACAATTTGTCGATTTGGCCAAGTTGGTAAAAATATAGTATCATGTGTAATGGGTACCTGGATTGGTTGTACTAAACAAAACATTTGCAATGGCAGCTCCTCCAGCCTGACTAGGATAGCCAACCCATAAGATAGCACTGATTCGGGAATCGTTCTTCGCGCGACACATCAATAGGTCCGCCGCTCATCAACACTAACACGGTAGGCCCTCTGGAGGCTTTGGCCACCCTTGAAACAAACTCTTGTTGGTGTCCTGGCGAGAGTAGCCCTACCCTATCTACGACCTCTCTCTCGATAGATTGGTTCAATCCTGTGACCAAAATAGTTGCATCGGCGTGCCAGGCTGCAGCCACCGCCTCTCCAAATCCTTGGACCCCTTCACAGGCAACACCAACACACCCTTCTTGGTGAATGGCCCTAGCATATCTCCCTATACTGTAACGGGCCTGATGTGAAAATAGGAAAATACTACATAAATGAATTGAAGACTCAAGAACAGCCTTGAAAATCTTATTGCACAGAGAACTTCGAGGGTTCTCTAACCTCCTTACAATCCAAAGAATGAACAACTAACCGAATACCTTTACAGTTGAATTTCCCCCCTTTTAAAGACAATTCCACCGCCTAAACAAAAGCATTCCACCGCCTAAGTAAAACGCCCCATTTTATTAACAACAAACTTCACCCATAACGCACCGTATTACTAAAACACTCACCCCCTTATATCTAAATGAACCGTATCAACCTACCGGTAATACAGTTAGCTTTTATTCCTCACTTAACAATCTTTCCCCCTTATGAAGCCTTGACCTCAAGGCTAAGAATCTTAAATGCCCTCCCCATAAGGCCTTTGACCGCAAGGCCATCAATACAGCATCTGCTTCTAAAGTAAGGTGCCCACCAAATGAGGATAAGTTTGTTTGAGTTTCCACAAAGATTCCTAGGTACTATCATCTACACTTGTTCCAGTCCACTTGATTAATACTTCAGTAACAACATGATGTCCTTGCTGTTTCATCCTCTTTTCTAAAATAGCTTCAGGTTCTGGCTGAATTTGCCCTTGCGAATCCACAGGTGGAAGTGATGGTAAGGCTTTGATCTGCTGACCCAGTTTCTTCTTTAAGCAAGAAACATGAAAAACTGGGTGAATCTTCGAAGTAGATGGTAGGTCCAATCTATAAGCCACTGTGCCAATCTTCTGTACCACTTTGAATGGTCCATAAAACTTTGGAGCCAACTTCAAATTGTGCCTGAGAGAAACTGACTTCTGCCTATAAGGCTGAAGTCTCAAGTATACCCAGTCACCCACTTGAAACTGCCTGTCAGTCCTCTTTTTATCTGCATAGAACTTCATCCTATGCTGAGCCTTTTGTAAATTGCTTTTTAAAAGTGCCATGACCTCCTCCCTTGACTTGAGCTGCTGATCAACAGCTGCATTAAAAGTAGTTCCCGAGACATATGCCATCAACTTTGGTGGAAGATACCCATATAAAGCTTCAAAGGGTGTTATCCCAATAGATGAATAACATGTAGTGTTATAACACCACTCAGCCAAAGGAAGCCACATATTCCATTCCTTAGGCTTGTCACTAGTATAACAACGAAGATAAGACTCCAAACACTTGTTTAAAACTTCAGTTTGCCCATCGGATTGTGGGTGATAAGCTGAACTAAAGTTTAAACTTGTATTTTGCAGCCTAAATAACTCTTTCCAAAAAGAGCTAGTGAAAATTGGGTCTCTATCCGAGACAATAGATCTTGGCATTCCATGCAACTTGAAAACACCAGAGAAAAACACTTCAGTCACTTTGCTTGCTGTATAGGGATGAGAAAGTGAGAAGAAATGACCAAATTTAGTCAATCTATCCACCACATTGAAAATAACACTCACCCCCTTTGACATAGGAAGGCCTTCAATAAAATCTATGGAAATGTCTAACCATGGTGAATTTGGTATGGGCAAGGGTTGCAGTAACCCTGGAGAAGGTAATGTCTCATGCTTACTGACCTAACAGACTTGGCATTCCCTCACCAACTTTCTAACATCATTTCTCATGCCTTCCTAGTAGAAATCTTGTTTAGCTCTATGCAAAGTCTTGTGATAACCCACATGGCCTGCTTGTGGATTATTATGTATAAAATATCTTCTCCTTAAAAGGTGAATCAGGTGCCACCACAAGTCTACCCTTCCTAAGCAACAACCCATTCTGCAGAGAATAATGCTTATGTTCACCCACACCTTGCTGCAACTGGTTGCAAATCTCTCCAATTTTCTGTGAGAGAGTATGACTCTGTTTTAGTTCATCGATCCAAAGTGGTGTTGGAAATGAAATAACAGCCAATGTAGCAGATTCTTCTTCAATTTTTCTGGAAAGGGCATCAGCAACTTTATTCTCTTTTCCCTTTTTATAATCCACAATGAAATTGTAGCCCAACAATTTAGAAAGCCACCTCTATTGAGACTCAGTACCAACCTTCTGTTCTAAAAGAAATTTCAAAGCCTGCTGGTCAGTCTTAATCTTAAAAGACTGACCCAAAAGGTAAGATCTCCATTTGCCCACAGCAGACACTAATGCTAGAAATTCTTTCTCATAGGTTGATAACAACAAGGCCTTGCCTTTAAGAGCTTTGCTATAAAAAGCAATAGGATGCCCTTCTTGCATCAATACTGCTCCTAACCCCAAACCCGAGGCATCACATTCAATGGTGAATACCTTTGAGAAGTCAGGTAAGGCTAGGACAGGTGGTTTAATCACAGCTGCCTTCAATTCCAAAAAAGCTTTTGTAGCCTCCTCAGTCCAATCAAAAGATCCCTTCTCCAATAACTGAGTTAAGGGAGCTGCTATACATCCATAATGCCTGATGAATTTCCTGTAATAGCCAGTTAGGCCTAAAAATCCTCTTAAGGACTTCAAATTTTTAGGAACTGGCCAATCACTCATAGCAGAAATCTTGGCTGGATCAGCCATTACACCAGCCTCAGAAATTATATGACCCAAGTAATCGATCTGCTTAACTCCAAATCTGCATTTTGACATTTTAGCAAATAATTCATTGCTCTTCAATACCTCTAAGACAGATCTGAGGTGTTTCAAGTGATCTTCAAGACTGCTACTGTAAACCAATATATCGTCAAAGAAGACTAACACAAATCTTCTAAAAAATGGTTTAAACACTTGATTCATCAAACCTTGAAATGTTGCCGGAGCATTGGTAAGCCCAAAAGGCATTACCAGAAATTCATAATGACCCTCATGGGTCCTAAATGCAGTTTTCTCAATGTCTTCTTCCCTCATCCTAATCTGGTGGTAACCAGATCTTAAATCAAGCTTCAAAAACAGTTTAGCTCCAAACAGTTCATCCAAAAGCTCATCAATGACTAGGATAGGAAACTTGTCCTTGATAGTGGCTTTGTTCAAAGCTCTATAATCTACACACATTCTCCATGATCCGTCTGATTTCTTAACCAATAAAACAGGTGAAGAAAATGGGCTTTGACTGGGTCTTGCAACCCCAGATTCCAACAGATTCTGCACAATCTTCTCAATTTATGTTTTTTGATAGTGAGGATACCTATAAGGTCTCACTGATACAGAAGAGGTACCATACTCCAACATTATCTTGTGGTCAAAAGATCTTTTAGGTGGCAATCCCACTGGCTCATCAAAAACAGCTTCAAACTCCTTCAACACTTCTGATACTTGTTGATTATGAACCTGTTTTTCTTGTTTCTGATCTACTGTCATCATCTGTAAAAACCACCCTTGCTTTCTAACCATAGAAGACTTTAAATACTTCACAGCTGGCTGCACACTGACCCTCTCGGATTCCAACCCTTGCAGTACCACTTTTCTGAAGGCCCACTTAAAAGTCATTGACATCTTAGTAAAATTCCAGTTAATAGGGCCCAATGTTTTTAACCATTGAACACCTAAAACAATATCACAACCCCCCAGTGCAAGAACATGAAAAGGAACTGTAAATCTTGACCCTTGTATGTTCACCACTTCTTCACAACTTCCCATACTCAAAACTTTATCACCATTAGCTACCTTAACTTGTAAACTCGTATCATTCTTGATTGTCAACTTAGCAGCTTGCACAACTGAAGGATCCAGGAAGTTGTGAGTGCTTCCTGAATCCACCAAGATCTCTACTGAACAAGATCTCACCCTTCCAAGCAATCTCATAGAATTATTGTTCAGACACCTAGAAATTGCATGAATGGAAATTTCTAAATTTTCCTGTCGAGGAACTTCTTCATTGACTTGTAACACTTCTTGCACCACTTCCTCTTCCTGCACGTCAAGTTTCTCAGACTGAAGTAAATAGACCTTAGGATTCTTGCACTGATGTGCAGGATTCCATTTCTCCTCACAATGGCAGCAAAGGCCTTTTCTTCTCTTCTCATCCATCACTGCAGAAGGAATTCTTCTTACTGGACCTGCAGTTTTCTGTACCCTACTAGACTCCATAGAAAAATCAGGACTCTCTTTACTCATACCATAACTCCTCCAAGGTTTCTTAGAAGATAGAAGATACTCTTCTTGAATCTTGGCCAAACCAAAAGCTGCATTGAGATTAACAGGATTGAACATTCGAATGGGTAGTCGAATTTCATCCTTTAATCCACTCAAGAAACAACTCAACTTATGTTTCTCAGGTAAGCCCTTTAACCTGTTCGACAAAGCTTCAAACTGTGCTTTATACACAGCAATAGTTGAAGTCTGTTTAAGCCTAGTCATAGCCTCCATTGGATCATCGTATGCAGTTGGACCAAACCTAACTTGTAAGACTTTAATGAAAGAATCCCAATTACAAAACAAACTACCCTCCACTGCATCTTGATACCATACTAAGGCCTCAGCCACCATATAATAAGATGCCATTAACAACTTCTGATTAACAGGAGTCTAATGGTAATTAAAATATTGATTGGCCTTAAAGATCCACCCCGCAGGGTTGGTACCATCAAAATGAGGGAAATCAAGCCTTATCCCTCGAGAGATAAAAGGTCTCTCTTCTTCCTGGGGATTCCTAGGGGCCTGGGAATTTTCTTCAAAATGATCAACATTCTGTCTCTCAACAAAACCTTTCAACATATCAGGAATTAAATCTAACCTTTGAGCCAATCCATGTATCTCTTGATTATGATCATCCAATTGTTTTTGAACCATTTCTCGATCTCGTTGGCTCTCTTCCAGCTGCTGCAGCTTCAACGATGCACCTCGAGTACCTGCAGCCATTGTAAAATGAGAGGATCGCCAATCTGATACCAACTTGTAATGGGCCTGATGTGAAAATAAGAAAATACTACATAAATGAATTGAAGACTCAAGAACAGCCTTGAAAATCTTATTGCACAGAGAACTTCGAGGGTTCTCTAACCTCCTTACAATCCAAAGAATGAACAACAAACCGAATACCTTTACAATTGAATTTCCCCCCTTTTAAAGACAATTCCACCGCCTAAACAAAAGCACCGCCTAAACAAAAGCATTCCACCGCCTAAGTAAAACGCCCCATTTTATTAACAACAAACTTCACCCACAACGCACCGTATTACTAAAACACTCACCCCCTTATATCTAAACGCACCGTCTCAACCTACCGTTAATACAATTAACTTTTATTCCTCACTTAACATATACCTTGTAGTGGGCTCGTGTAAGCACATGCAACACCTGAATCAAACAATAAACCAAAAAAAAGATTTGCATACAGATATAGGTCATGTCATTGCTATTAATACTATTAAGGTTTTGTCTGCAAACATATCATAATGGCTAATATAGGAATTTTTCTTAACAAAAATGGATACACGTCTTACTAGCATAATTTCCTATCATTGTAACGATAGCATTGGAATTGGGCCCAATGACTGCTACAGTTCAGTGAGACCAGATGGACAGTGGCAACAACGACCCACGATTCTTTAGCAAGACGATACCTTGTCTAGCGGCCTCAAGGGCTAGCAGTTGGTGGGCTGGGGTGCAAACATCCCTTGAGCCCAAGTTCCCAAACTCCCCTCCTAATCGCTCCGCATCAAACATACCCAACCTCATTTGCACTGCAATTGTGTTTGTTAATGCATTGTTAACGTCAACGTCATGTATCCGGCCTCTTTTCACAGCCTGCTCTGTGTGCACCCCCAGAAAGTGTCCACAGTCCAAATCCAAGCCTGCAAAGTTCAAACATCACGTGATGCCTATTATAATCTAATAATCAGCTAATTGAACTCTTATTAATTTATTTTTACAAGTTAGGTAATAAAACCATATATAACTACATTTAACTTAAATAATTAAAAATAATATGACAATAATTACTCTTTTTATTTTATTTTGTTTTATTTTCTGAGACCTGATTTGATTGTAGATGCAGCTGCTTCTTCTGGTAAGGCTGTGTAATGTTGATCTTCATACAGAACTTCACAAAAATAATCAATGGTTGATAAAAGAGATCATACAAAGCTAGTTATTGGAATAAGCAATCAGGAGCCATCCATTCTGTGACCCCACAATTCATTATGTGTGGAGTCACTAAAATCAACATGTTTTTATTTTACATATATAATTAGTGTGATGGGCCCTGCATGAATCATGTAAGGTGGGTCTCACTCACCCATTCAGGTGCCACTCTCCACGGATAATGCCTTTGAGTAGATCTGGATCGGCACAAGTGGGTTTTCCATTGACCTGATTAAATGAACACATTACACTTGCAACTTTCCCTTCCTGCACGCATGCCTTGAATGGGACATTATAGGTGTCCTCCAAGTCCTGCTTACTGACCTACACGCACCACAATATAACCTCTTTCAGCCAAATAACTTGAAGAGAGAAAGGAATTAACAAAACCCATTTGTGTGTTTGAGTCCAATTAGAAAGGAATCAATCATTCCAATTAGAACGACACAAGTCAAACTAGCATGATTTCAATTAATAATTGCATATCTAACTATATATAGATATATATTATAATAACTAGCAAATTATCTGAATATAGCTTGAAAGTTGGTTAATTACTTTGGCATTAAAATGTAAGCAATCCACCCGTGTCCAATTACCAAGAATATCGTAGGCCGTGTAGTGTTTGCAACATGCAGCAACCTTAAGCCAGTCTACCTCAGCATTGTCCTGGAGTCCCCGGACATATCTAGCAGCATACTTTGCGGCTACTAGCGGGTCTTCTCCGGGGGTCTCTTGGCCCCTTCCCCATCTCGGATCTCGGAATATGTTCACGTTGGGGCTCCAATATGTCAAACCAGCCGTTCCTTCATTGTACATTGCTCTAGCTTCATCAGACACCACCTGCACATGTACAAATTAACCATGTCACCAACTGTATATGTGATTTAAAACAAAAACAACCACCGAGGTTACATGTCCAATATGTCGTGATAACCATAGACAATTGTATGAAAAAGAACATATATAGGTTGTTGAATATTTGTATTTAACGTCGAAATGGGGCTTCCTAGCCAGCTGATCAAAACTTATAACGGCAATTATTAATAGCACAATGTACAAATTGTGAGCATGTCTTTATTGAAAAACAGAGTCACGAAACTAACATGCATGCAGAATTTCCAAAGCTTCAATGATCTTGTTATTACTTGTTATCATTTGTTGATTTTGTTAATATTTATCCAATGGATACAACTAAAATTTGATATTTTGTGACTCTTGTATGAATGGATTATAAAATATGGGACCATTTATCACTGAACTGTAGTTAGGAAACCATAATACACACTAGATAAAACATGCTACGTGTTAACATCTAAACTAATAAACTGTAATTAAATGATACATTTAGAAGAGATAATATATATAAATATATATATATTTATATAGCTTTATGTATTAATGGTGAGAGTTGAATTAGTTTCATATTAAAAATCAAGCAAAATCCTTACGTATGTACCTCTCCTATTTTCTCCCAAAGTGACTCGTTGAAAGTAGCAGCAGTAGTGATGACTTGAGGAAAACTGGTGGCCCCTGGAAAGGTCTCACCGTATTGGACACTCCATGAAGTGCCTCCGACCACCACTGGTAGCTCTGAATGCCCAGCCTGGGCACTGCAGAGGCATTGTTCACTAGCAAAGTAATTTTCTCTTGCAATGTCAATCGTCCAATCAGTCCCTCACTCTCACTTCTATAGGCAATGATGCATTGCAGAACTTGAGGCTCCTCGTCAAACCCTCTTGAGGGTTGCATGCGAACAGTGGCCGACCTTCTATGGCGCTAAAGGAAATGGAGAAAAGGGTGAAAATCAAAAGAAGTGCAAAGAATGTGAATGAGAGCTTCATTTTGTTGTAAGCCATATGGGGGATAACAAGAGGGTTTTGTTATGAGAGAGAGAGAGAGAGAGAGAGAGGGGTGAGTGAGTAAAACACGCAGGAATGAGTGGAAGGAGCAAGTAGTAATCGATCAATCAACTCAATTACCCATCAACTCAATTGCCCATAAAGTTTCAGTTGACCAATTCAGCCTACGTTTCTGTGATAATTTATAAATATCTCGAAGATCAGTAAATATATGAGAGGAATAACGGTATGCATGAGTAAGACTGTTTTGTTTTCAAATTCACTTTCAGTCTAATTTTAAGTTGAATTTAATATCTAAATATCTAATTTTTAAATTATTAAATTCATTCTAACTCAAAACATTCTTACACGTGAGACTCACAATTTTTTTAATTTTTCATAAAAAGTATTTAACATTCAAACACATTTTAAAATTAGTTTAGATGGACTTCATATAACTTCCTCTACTACTCAACTCACTATTATTTATAAAGAATTCAACTTAATTTAGCTCAACTCAACTCAACATCTAAATACAGCCTAAATATATGAGAGGATTACCTGCCTAGATATAACAAAAAACCGCTGAATCTTCTCTAGACTGGTAAAATATCTATTTAATTTTCATGCAATAATTATTACTTAATTACTTATTCATTGAAGCGATAAAACTTTGGTCGTGATACTTACTAGACTGATTACAAGACTTCCACAAAGATGTCTTATTTATATATTGTGCGACTATTTTATTCCTTCTAATATGCATGGTCTATATATATACATATATATTAGACTAATTTATATGTATGTTATACAAATCATCACCTGTTAAAGTGATTATAATTACTTGATATAATTAAGAGCCAACTCCTGATCATGCTGATCACATGTATATATTTGGCCAATATCTCTACGCTTCCAGAATCAGGAAGCCTTCATTATGATTTAGTGAATCCTAAAAATAATAAATCATTTACTTTCAAATTAACTAAGCGCATATAAATCATTTTGCCTTTGAGACATAAAAATAAGTGTTATTTCATTACAAACTATTTAGAGTTGTTTTTCATGACAATTGTTGTGCTAGCTCTGACATCCATCAATAGTATTTATAAACATTAATATTAGAGTACTGATTTCACCAAATAGCAAACATCACTTCAAATTATTTCATAGGCAATACATAGGACATCTTCATTCAAAACACCCAAATGTAAGACATGCACCAGCGCAGGGATCACTCCAATAATCGTGATGAGAAGGCTAGTGAGGAGACTGTTACGTAAATCTATCTTCATATGGTGTTGTATTTAAATTCGATTTTCTGTCTCTTATATGTTGGTATTTAAATTAACTGATGATCCAGATGTTTTTCCTAAGATTATCCCGACGGCCTTTATTAATTCTATGATATATAGGGTTCTATTTCATATATAGTTTGATCTTTAAAAAGAAATAGGAGTTGTCACAGTAGATATAAATTATAAAGATCTCCTAGCAACTCCAAGGTTATAAATAAATAAGACTGCGAGATAAGTTGCTCAAAGTCAGCTTGGTCAACTCCAGTTTAACTCGATTCGTTTATTTTAAATAGTCTGCTCATGAACACAAAAAGTTAAGATCCATTATTAAACGATGTAACTCATATATACCTTGGCATGACTCTTATAGAAGGTAACCCTCTAAAAAAATTTATAATCCTCGTATGCTCTCTAAAATTTTCTAAAGATTCATTAATATAATATCTAGAAATGCTTCTCTACAATTGTTTTTCCTATAGTCCCCAAATTTGTATAATTTCTATATATTATATATTTTCAAGGATGTGACCTCACCAAAATTTAATTAAAACTAAGTTTAGGAAAAATAATAAACTTATTAATATGGATCCTAAATTTTTTTATTATACAATATTAGGCTTTGTAATATGGAATCGAAAGTGAAAATATATACAAGAAAAATCATTTAAGGTTGATGATCTATATGAAAAATAGTTGAGAGGTTTTATCCTCTAGACTTCATTGAGCAAAAAAAAATTTATTTAAGGTCTTAATTATAACATTATATGATTAATGTGATACGAAAATATCTATATTTTACATGAAACATGATAAACTAAGTTACATACTAGAATAAAAGATATTCTAAAAGATCTCGTGATAGTTTTATATGAAAAAAGTAAATCGTAAATATTTCATTACAAATATGATAATGGTTGAATATTAATATTCCATGAAATATTATCGATAGAAATTTGAAACATATATTAAGGTGAGGTTTAGATAGTGAGTTGAGATGAGATTAATTGAGATGAAAATTGAAAGTTGAAAATTGAATAAAATATTGTTATGATATTATTTTTTAATATTATTATTAGTTTAGGATTTGAAAAAATTGAATTGTTTATTATATTTTGTGTAAAAAATTAGAAAAGTTGTAGTGATTAGATTAAATCAATTGAGATAAATTATGTTTTTAGAATTTTATTTCCAAGTGTATGTAATAAATTATCAAGATCTAATTTTGTCTATAATTATATTTTTATTATTTTTTTAATAGTTTTATTATTTTTTATAAATATGTTACACAATAAGAAAGTTCGTCCCGTAAAACAAATTGCTATTTCTGTCATTGCTTCTCACAAATTAACGACTTCTATGCAGATCGATAGCATCGCGAAACTGACAACTGGGTCCTTTATTCTTTTCCTTTTCAATTACTCAGGACATGGAAACTAATTTGATATTTAGAATATTTAAGAATATTAATAATAGTGAAATGATTTGAATTAAAATATTTATTAAATTTTAAAAAATGTAAGGAAAAAGATTGAATAAAAATATTATAAAATTAAATTTTATTTGAATATTATTTTTAATTTGAAAATTGAAAATTTTTTTTATTATTTTATGTTTATTTAGAAATTTAAAAAAGTTATAATAATTAAGTAATTATTAGATAAAAATATTAAAAATTAAAAATTAAAAAATATTTATATTTAAGTAATATTTAAAAATATTATATTATATATATATATATATATGAGGGAGTAATTGTATTATTTGTCAAACGGACAACCACAAAAATACACATGAACTGACTAAACTTTTACTGTTCATGCAGTGAGAAAATTCTGTCTTGTATTTCCCCCCCCCCCCCCCCCTTTTTTTTTTAATAAGTATTTTTTCCCTTATTATATTTTAGCCTTGGTAGCCTTATAATATTCTGAACATATATGCCGCCTTATTCCAAGCTCGACCCAGTTTAGTACTGAATAAGCACTACAACAAAAAAGACATTTTGAGATAATTTTATTTTAGAATGAAGTAAAATTGTCTCAAAAAGTAAGATTTAAGGACGAATTTTATATTTCGTCCCAAAAAGAGGTTTACCGTTCAAACGCATTATAAAGCGTTTGAACGGTATATTTAGGAACGAAACATTACGTGCCTAAAAATGAAACCGTTCGAACAGTGACGATTTATCATTCGAACGGTTAAATTTTAGCATTCAAATATAAATTTTGTGCGTTAAGTAAAATTATTATACCGAAAAATTGATATACCATTCGACGTAAAATTTTGACCGTTCGAACGATGAATCATCACTGTTCGAACGGTTTAGGGTAGGGTTCGAACGGTGAGCATATGTTTTTTTTTTTTTTTAAAAAGAGAATTATATTTATATTAACTAGTAATTATAAGAAATTTATCGATTAAATAATAAGAATAATATAAATCAATAATTAGTTCAGGAAATATAAAATAAGACTATTTCATAAATAAATACTGAATTTACAAAATACTAAATAATTTCCATTCTAAAAATAAAAGAAAAAATTAATAAAAAATAGAAAATACTAAGACCCCAGTTCTTTGCACACTTCCTCGACTGCAGTTAAACATTCCTCTATCTGTGTCAGTCGAGTACTAATGGTGACCTGAGTCGCAGACATGGCATCAACATTCGTATGTAACTCAAAGATGCTACCAATAATCTCAATACGAAAATCAGATATAGCAGAATGGACCTCCATACACACTACATTGATCAGCACTGATGTCTGTTTGCTGATCAATGATCGTTGCACGCACGATCTCAGCCATGTCCTCACGAGTAGCACTGTGAACTGATGCATCGGCCTGTACTCCATGATCTCCTGGCTGTGCATCTCTCTGAGGATCAACCGGGTCTGGATGTTGTCCACGAAGACGCAGTCTCGAGTGTCCCGTGCTGCGTGAGAGGGTGGTGCTGTTGATCGGTCCCATCGGCTGCCGTTTACACTCAGCAACATCAAGCACAACATTGGCAAATAGTAGATATCGGGTGATCAGGATCCTGAATGACAGTATATCCATGGAAATGTATTAGAACTCTTATCGAATCCTATCGAATATATACCCCACCAGGTCGATAGGAATGCCACGAGCGACCCATATCATAAATTTCGTCCGATTAAGGCCAACCTCTGTCTTGTGCTGCTGAAGGTCAATGTTGTTGGCGATTATCAAATTCAGGATCTTGAAGAAAGAAGATAGATCTGCCTGCTTGATGCTCTTCACCCCGTCATATAGGGGAGCATCTGGACCAATAACGAAATCCCTCACCTCATGATCAGCAAGAGTATCGACCTCATCTATATAATAAACTGGTGCCTCCTCCTTAGCTGAAGGATCAAACTCTCTAAACGTCATGTTCGGATATGCATCTGGCAGCCTAGGAATACCAAGATGCTTTAAGAGTCGGTCCCGTGAAAATACAACCGAACTCTTCGGAAAGAGATGCTATATGCCCCTCCATCATCTAGGTTGGTACCACCGAACTCTCTATAAAACTCATAAACAATGTCAATATAGGAGATAGTCTCCAATGATTCCTCTAGACCATCTAACATAGGTCCTTAACCACGATCGCTGAAAACTAATGGCAGGGAATGACCCTCCTAGACAAGACTCTGGAAGTCAAAAATCTTCACCTGTCGCTCTAGTGAAACAGTCCTTTCCCTGGCAGGACTGATACTAGTCTCTGCCTGATTGCATCGCTCTAGTGAAACAATCATCTCCCAAGCATCTCAAGTATTCTATTTAGATGATCCACAGTTAGGAAATCAATGGCAAGTAGTACAAAAATTTTCTCCTAGAAATTTTTATGACGTTATCCCTGAGGCGGAGGGATAAGATGAAGAAGAAGATGATCCCTATACTCAAGAAGCATACCAAGAGAGTCAACCTGCCTTTAACTTATTTGTGGATTTGAGCCAGTATGAGATGATCCCATTACATAGGGAAGATCTTGAGGCTGAGATAGTTGAGGCGACAGTTGATCAAAGTATTGAGTCATCTGAAGTATCTACAGATGATGAGACCAAATCTATAGATGAAACTGATACAGATGATTGACCAGTTTTGTGTTCACATTATACAGTATCTCGCAATTATGCCACCAAAGAGGAAAGAAGTTCACATCCCATCTCCACTTGTTCCTAACTCTCCGTTTGACTTGACATGAGAGACTGACTTTACGGAACAAAATAAATAGCTACTACTCATTTTTCAATTAAGATATATGCTTATTGATACGGGGTAAATAACTAATATTATTTTATAGAGATAACAGTACAATCTCGTTATGGACGAGGCACTACTAGAGATGTGACGTTGGAGAAATATCGTAAAGTAGGTAAGATTAAAGTTAACACTCTTGATGAACATACCGGAGGTGAGGGACAACAAGCAGCTTGGCTTTCATCACATGTGGGTGCTCTTACACGGACTTATGCACCTTTGACTACGAGTTCATGACATAAAATCTCTCAAGATGTGAAAGAGCTTATAAAAAAAACATTATTTGGTACGTAATATTTAAATAATAAATTTATATTGATATTATTTAATATTCTAAATGATAATATCTTTGTATATATACTCTTTTAAGGATGATTTTGAACTAAATTTTGGTCGGAGAGAGGAGCGTAGGACTGTCGAAGAGTTGATGTGTAATGCATTCCTCAAGGATAAGACGAGGTGTCACGAGCATTACAAGAAATACGAGAAAAAAGAAGAAGCACATGAGTAAGGAAGAAGCACGTGAGCATCCTTTTCAGGATGTCCGACTTGAAGAATGGAAAAAAATTTGTGACATGTATAATGATCCATCATATAAGGTAAAGTAAATTAATTCTTTATGTGTCATATTTGTAATTTTCATTTACTAACTTTTACAACTTCTATGCAAGAGTGAAGTTCTATAAACAAAATGAATAGATCAAAGTTGAAGATTCATCATCACGTAAGTTCAAGATCTTTCCATCACCTCTCTCAGAAATTGGTAATGTATTTTTTTTTTTTAATTCTATATAATTTTTTTTTAATATTAACTTTATATCTTAATAATGTTTCTTGTAGAAAGCGTCAGACACCAATTATGATGTAACAAATTATATGTTGCATCACATACTAATAGTAATGGAGAGTGGACTCATCCCGATACTCGTGAAAATTATATAAGTATTATAATTTCTTTTAATTAAACATATTTAAATTATTATGTCAATATTAAACGTATATGTAAGATAAAATGGTTGCCCTACGTGCTGAAGCTGCATCAGATCATAATTCATCAATAAGTGATATTGAAATTTTTACACAAATTCTAGGGCAACATTCAGGATATTTGAGGAGTTTGGGTCGCTGTATAAAAATTTCAAGCTCTTCATCAACGTCAAGCACTACTGCCATTGCGTTAGAAAATGCAAATTCTAGGATCGAATAATTGATTGCAAAACAGCATGAGTTAGAGACTCAATTAAAGAAACAAGCATACATGGAGATGTGCATGAAACAATAAGAAGATCAACAAAGAGAGATGCAGCTTCAAATGCATATGCTTATGCAACAATTCAAGTCTCCAAGCAATTAATTTTCATTACAAGTAGTTTTGCATATTGAACAATTATATATTATGTACTGATAATTTTATTAGCATTATTAGTATTTTATTTATTTAGTTCTGACTTATTAGATTAGTTTTATTTATATTGAACAATTTGTAATGTATTTTTAAAATATAAATATCTATTTGGTTTTAAATTAGTATTGATTGTCCATGAAAATAATAACCGTCCGAACACCCATCATCCGTTCGAACGTATATAAATCGGACATAACCGTTCGAACAACGTACATTAGCGTTTGAACGAAAAAAGTTGCGCTCCGTTCGAACGCGTACGAACAGGAAATTCACTATTTTCTTTCAATCATCAATTTTTTCGTTCGAATTTTTTTTCATGAATTACCCGTTCAAATAGTCCCTCTTTGTTTGAACGTTATTTACTCCGTTCGAACAGTCCATCTCTATTCGAACGGTATTTTATCCGTTCGAATGGCTTTCCAAGATGAATTTAATTCTTCCTAGAAAAAGCATCCGTTCGAATGCTTTCGAACGGTCCAGCTTAATTTCGTCCCAAAAGATTTTTTTTAGGACGAATTTGTAATTTTCATCCCAAAATATCTTCTGGGACAGTTTTTTTGAGACGACTTTTGGACATTTTTTTTTTCATTTCAAAAAATATTTTGGATGAAATGCCAATCTTTTTGGATGAAAATTTTTCGTACCAAAAAAGCTAATTTGTTGTAGTGAAGAAATAATAAGATACATCTTCTTTGAGCAGAGACTTACGGGTTGCGTGGAAATAATTTTATCTCGTATCATTTTATTGCATTTCATTTCTTTTTTAAATATTACTTAAATATAAATACTTTAAAACTAATCATTATAATTTTTTCAAAATAATTATTACAATTTTCTAAATTTCCAAACAAAACATATAAAATAATTCATCTTTTTCAAATTCTAAAATAAAAATTATATTTTAATAATATTTTTAAAATATTATCTCACATTACTAATATTCACAAAATTATTATCTCAAAATCATTCTCTAATCATCCTCAAACACAAAAAAGCAACTTTCTCAAGATCTGGCTTCAAAGTTGACTATTGGCCGAAGCAAAAGAAAAAAAAGAAGATATATATATATATATATATAGAGAGAGAGAGAGAGAGAGTATTACATTCTTCACATGAGTCACATATATAATACAGACATGATAATTATTTAGCACTCTCTCTGAACAGTGCAGTGTATATAGAGTTAATACAAACAGAGTACTCATGACGTAGATTCAGTTCAATACTTATGGATAATCAAGGTATGCCTGTGACGATGGGAAAGCAAGGAATATAAAAGCTAGATGGTGCTAAACCCCACTCCGGTGGCAGAGGCAGATTGATGTTCTTGGAAGAACCAAGCTTGTTTATGTCCCTGCATTTCGTATACGTTGTAGGGCAAGCTGTGTAAAAGCTGAGAGGAGTGGAGATGGTGTAGGAGTTTGGCTTCTCGTGGGTCTCGATAATTCTGGACACCATTGATTTCCTTGAGGAATAGAGCTGAGTTGGACCCCCCAGCAGCTTTGCATGGCAGTTCAGTACTGGAAGATCAGAAGATTTTGAAATATTGGTACTGTCTGAAGGAAGCTCTACTTCAAAAGAGCCATCGTCTGCTGTGGTTGCCATGGCCAACTTTTTCACTTTATCACACTTCACCAAACCTTAATGCCTATAACGATACACCAAGACTCTTGATAATTGACAAAAAAAAAAATTGATATGCATGCATGCAGATCATGGTGTGCATAGAATAATAATAAATTTATAAAAGATCGTTTAGGACAAACCCGAGAAGGCATAATCTGATTGCAATCAAGGCAAGAGACCTTGGCCCTCACAAACTGGCATGATGAAAGCTCGATTCTAGCAAGAGCAAAGACAAAGAGAAGTCCTGCTGCTGCTGCGATATTCAACCTAGGGAAAGCCATGGAATTAAACTGCAAACTGCTTAAAACTGCATGCGAAGAAGATACATGCAAGAAGGCAATAATATTAGAGAGCTAGCGAGCTTGTAAATATAGGATTGTGGAAAAGACCATAATAATTGAAGGGGGACCCAAAGCAGAGCTTAGTAGATGGTTCTTAGAGAAGTGCATTTATTTTAGGCCGTAGAAAGTCCTGATCTATAGTAACGCGCGCGCAGCAGCTCTGTTTCCAATTTCCATAAAGGAATGGTCGATAATATCAAAGCGTGGCAATTCTTCTGACATTTAGCAGTCCATTATATACTCAATTTTACCCATTTTACTTATAAATCTACCTCTCCAGCTTGATTGAGACTCATCGATCGGGCTGCATGCATGGTCGATCGGTGGTCACCAAAACAAATTAAGGTTGTATTTTTTGGTTCATTTCCATAATGTTTAAAAATTTGATTTGTTTTGAAAGTTTCTTTCAACACCAATGAATCAAATCAACATAAACACCAAAAAAACTATTTTTTTTTTTTTTGCTTAAATTCGCCTTGTCATGATTTGCTTAGGTTTAAAAAAAATACAAAAATCAAAAGCAAAAATCCAAACGCGCATGCAAGAAAAAGCCCATAAAGCACGTAGACTGCATGCAAAGAGATCAAAACATTTTTATCCAAAAACTTCTATTCTACTTATTAATTACCAGCTGCATGCCACTTTTCATAAAAACCAACACAAAACAACTAATTTTTTTTCCAAGATTTTTACTTAGAAATTTGCCAAAAATTATCAATGAAGGACAGTACGCGTAAGGACTTGATCATATTTCTGTTTTCTTTTTCTTCGCGTTTTGATCATCAATGTTGACTTAATGCATAGCCTTATAAAGTTATACGTACGTACACTCTGTTTGAAATTAATTAATCACTGGCCCACTGGGAAGGCAACAGAATCGATGTATGGTATCAATTACATCTATATATATATATATATTTATGAGGACCGCAGTCATCGCATGTCTGCGTGCTTTATGGGCA